>CM019718.1:29809029-30029029 GCA_009760885.1 Achatina immaculata
CATTTAGTCTGGAAAGAATTCAACTTGTTTTCTATGGTTTTGGTGATTTTCCAGCATTCACTTCCATAGAGTAGTACACTTAGAACATTACTCTTAAATATCCTGATTTTCATATTTATGCTTAGTTTTTTTTATTTCCATATATTCTGCAGCATTGCAAAAGCCTGGTTTGCTTTAGTAAGTCTGCTGTTGATGTCCTCTGTGCTGTCTCCATTTTCTACTACTCTGCTGCCAAGGTATACAAATTCGTTGACCTCCTCCACTAACTTGCTATCTACTCTGAGTACATTTCTGTTGTTCACATTTTGCTTCATTAACTTTGTCTTTCCTACGTTGATCTTTAGTCCTATGTTGTTTGCATTCTGAGTTAGCTTGTTTATTTTATCTTGCATATCTTTGTGACTGCTTGATAATAGACAAATGTCGTCCACAAAGTCAAGGTCCTCCAGCACTGTGTCAAGGGTCCATTGTAATCCTCTGCGTTTGTCTGCCTCCTTCATTAACCAGTCTACTGCCAAGATAAATAATGTTGGTGATAGTACACATCCCTGCTTCACTCCTGTTTGTACCCTAAAGCTGCTTGAGGTATGTTCTCCACAGATAACTTTGCACTGAAAACCCTCGTATAGGGCTTTGATTACATTAACTATCTTATGGGGGAGGCCATGCCATCTTAGGATTTTCCACAGTGCATCTCTGTTGACACTGTCAAAGGCTTTCTCAAAATCTATGAATAATGCATATGTTGTGCTATGCCACTCATTTGCCTGTTCTAATATTTGTCTAAGTACAAATATGTGGTCTATGCATGATCTTCCTTTCCTAAATCCTGCCTGCTCTTTCCGAAGTTTTTCCTCAAGTGTTGGTACAATTCTGTTGATGATTATTCTGCAAAATACTTTACTGGTGAGTGGCAGTAGGGTAATGCCTCTCCAGTTCCCGCAATCTCTGAGGTCACCCTTCTTTGGTAGTTTTACTATAAGCCCAGTTTTCCACTCCTCTGGGGCTTTTTCTAGATCCCAAATTTGTTGTAATATCCGGCAAAGCTGTTTTGGTGTTTCTGTTTCTTCTGCTTTTAACATCTCAGCAGTCACTTCATCTTCACCTGGTGCCCTGTCTGATTTTAGCTTCTTTATCACCTCCTTTACTTCACTTATTGTTATTGGTCCTGTATTGATGTTTAGTTCCGTTTTTGCTTCAGGTATGTCTATTGTTTGTGCTGCTTGTGTTCTGTTTAGTAGGGTGTTAAAGTGTTCCCTCCATCTTTCAATTTTTTCTCTTTCTCCACTGACCAGTTGTCCATTTTGTGTCCTTACTGCACTTTCACATCTTGTGTTGAAGTTACCTGTCATCTGCTTTGTGATTTTATATATGGTTTTCATGTCATTTGTATATGCTGCTTTCTCTGCTGTTTCTGCTAAGTTGTCATAGTATTGACGTTTATCTTGACAGCATGATTCCTTCACTTCTTTGTCTTTTTGCGCATAATTACTTAAAACTTGTTCTTTAAGCCGTTGTGATTTGTTGTTCAGTAATTTTTTCTTGATTTCTTTTCTTTGCTCTATCTTTTCCCATGTGGTCTTGCTTATCCATTCCTCTTTTCTCCTTTTCCGATATCCCAGCACCTCTTTCACTGTTTCCTGTAGTGTTTTATTGAACTCTAGTATGGAAATTTCTGCTTCGTCTTGTAGGACACTGAAGCGGTTCTTAAGTACTATTGAGAATTCATCTCTTGTTTGCTGGTCTTTCAGTTTTCTTGTATCAAAATGTATCTTTCTGTGTTCTCCGATTTTGGCTTTCCTTAATTTTAGTTTTATTTTTGCTACCAGAAGGTTGTGATCACTTCCTACATCTGCTCCTTTCCTTGCTCGCACATCTTGTAGTGACCGTTTCCACTTGTTGTTTATTAGTATGTGATCGATTTGGTTTTCTGTGGTTTTATCTGGTGACCTCCAAGTCACCTTATAAATTCTATTGCTATGACCGACTTATTTCTGAAACTCTGTTGCTATGACAGACTTATTTCTGGAACTTTGTTGCTATGACAGACTTATTTCTGAAACTGTTGCTATGACAGACTTATTTCTGGAACTCTATTGCTATGACAGACTTATTTCTGAAATTGTTGCTATGACAGGCTTATTTCTGAAACTGTTGCTATGACAGACTTATTTCTGGAACTCTATTGCTATGACAGACTGTACTGCTTTCTTTGGGTCATATGCTAAGTCTGCGTAGCTGGGCACTCCTAGAACGTACGTTCTTGTGTAATGAACCTGACGGACACTTGCTTGTGTTAGGGCACAATGAGGCAGTGAAAAGTTCACTAATCCTACGAGAACATACAGAATCCTAAATACCTTGCACATGTGACAGTTGGGCTTTGACTTGCTCTGCTCACAGGGACAATCCTTGTCACAAAGTTTACAGAACTGTAATCACATGAGAGGAAAATATGTTTCATGAAATAAACGACAAACTTGCTTCGGGGGGAGGGGGGGTGTGAGGAGAATAATCATTAGTTAGCTGTCTTTCCATCTAAATAACGAAGGCGCACACCACTGATGCCTTCCAGCTGACCCACTTGTGAAAATGGAAGTTTTATTACTTAACGAGTACACAGTACTTTCTGTATTCGTCAAGTAATAAAACTGCCCTACTTTTTTCCCCAGTTTATACATTTTGGTAGTACAGCTTTACTGCAGTGGCTGCATGTACAGTTATATACTCATACACTGATGTTTGTGTGTTACAGTGTACACAAGAGTTGTAGCTGCAAGTAAGGGAGAAAATCAGGCATTATGTAAAAGTCAGTCCTTTGAAAATAGAACTCAGAATAATACTATCTTTTTTTTTTCTGTATCTTTTCACATGGTTCCAAAAAAAAAAAAATCTTTTATAAACATTTATAAAACCCAGGAACAGTTTTCACATGCAACAATAATGATATGAAGTGAATCAATGCTTAAATAAAAAATGAAAGTTAAATAAGAAAGCTCTGACTAAGAAACTTAGTCAAACAGGCTCAGCTTTTGGTAAAAAACAAACAAAAGTGAAGCAGGGGTTCTTAACTTTTTTTTGTGGTCATACACCCCTTTCTCTGCCTGAAAACAATCTTTGGTCCCTTATTAAAAATAAAGCAACAAATAGAACACAGATGATGTCCAGTCCATTTGCTGGCATGCGGACCCCAGTTTGAGAACCACTCCTCTAATGTTTCACTTCTGTACACTAAGGAAGTTTCTTATTTTTTTAGTACTTTATATCTGACATCCGACTTTATATCTGACATCTGACTTTATATCTGACATCCGACTTTATATCTGACATCCAAATTTTACCTTGCAGTAAGTACAGTAGCCACAAACTGAACCCTTTGCATATTCTACTTTGGCTTCATCTACGGTAACATCTTCAGACTGTACTTCAGCGTTCTCTTCATCAGGAGACTCTTTGCTGTCACCGTCTGCAATGTTAAGTTTTACAGCTGTTGCAACAAAAAGTATAAACAGCAAGCGTGTTGAGACTTTCTTCATGGCTGCCACGTTGCTTCTCACTTCTCTTTCCAAAGTTAACCCTTGTGTTCCAGCCTGAAAAAAAAAGAAAAAGGCTCTGGATTAATCTCAACCTTTCCAAGTTTTCTCTCCAAAATACTTGCCTGTCATGTATTTTTCAACAGTCACTGTAAAGATATTCACAAAACTCCAAACATGTTATTTTTAGTCAAAGTTCAACCAATGAAAAGTGCAGGAAACAGTAATCATGAAGTTTAAAATGTTTACACTTTTTTTTAACCTAGCTTTCAATGAGTTAAAAATCTGAACTGTCATCTTTTCTCCCAAATCAGACAATGGACAGAAGCTACAACTGTGTACAAAAACAGAAAAATACAGTGATAAACTAAAATTTAACATGGCATGAACTAATATATTTATAATTTTTGTTTAAATGAACTAATATATTTAGCCATTGCAGACACTGTTACTGATACTCTTAATGTGGACAGAGTAACATGGGCAGCTCAAATGACATGCAAGGAATGTCTAACAGAAGCAGATGAAGAAAGTAACCTAATTAAATTCACAAGAAAACATACTCCTGGACATATGAGAAGGAGAGGGCTTGGAAATACCCTAACAATGGGAAAGATAATAAGAAGAGAGGCAGGGGAAGGACAAAAGAAAAAATCCTGGACAGTCTAATGTGATGTCACAATCAAAAGGCAGTAAACTAGCAGAAGGAAAATATCAACAACTCATGTCTGTGGAAGAACATGACCACCAATGCCTGCATGGCACATGATGATGAGATACTGTTTTGTTTTTGTTTGGGGGGGGGGGGGTGTTTATATTTGTGAGATAGAGGTAAAGAAGGCATGGAAGAAAATGTGTATGTGTGAGAGTTGGGGTGGTGGGGGGGAGGGGTGTATACACACACAAAACTTTTATTTAATGACTAAAGTGTTATTCAACACACACACACAAAACTCAAGATTTCTCTTCCAAATGATCAGTGCTCATCTACACAAACTGAAGGCTGCTCAAACCCCAGAATGGTCTCTAGACTTCAGAACACACTCTGTAAACCTGCACTCTTTACACAGACCTAAGAGCTCAAACATGGCCCTAGGAAAAGAGCATGGATGGAAAACCATGGTGAGCACATGAAGAAATCCTGCTGATGATGGGATTCATGGAAGTGACCTGTCTCCTTGTCTAGGTGGCCGAGTGTATGAAACTGAACACAGTTGGAGGATGAGGTTTGAAAACAGCACAAGCAACTCTCATACAGACTTTTCTAGAAGCTTGTACCAACCCTGGACATTGAGGCTCATGTGGTTATCTTATCAGTTACTTGTACCAACCCTGGACGGTGAGGCTCATTTGGTGTTCTTATCTTTTCATTAAATGTGTCCAGATCAGTTACTTGTACCAACCCTGGACGGTGAGGCTCATTTAGTGTTCTTATCTTTTCATTAAATGTGCCCAGATCAGTTACTTGTACCAAATCTGGACAGTGAGGCTCATTTGGTGTTCATATCTTTTCATTAAATATGTTCATATCAGTTACTGACAATTTTACACTGCAGGTCAGGCAACGTGTAAAAGCAAGGGACAGAGAAGCTGGAGATTTACTGCAGTCAAAGGTAAGACAAGGGGCAGAGAAGCTGGAGATTTACTGCAGTCAAAGGTAAGGCAAGGGACAGAGAAGCTGGAGATTTACTGCAGTCAAAGGTAAGACAAGGGGCAGAGAAGCTGGAGATTTACTGCAGTCAAAGGTAAGACAAGGGGCAGAGAAGCTGGAGATTTACTGCAGTCAAAGGTAAGACAAGGGGCAGAGAAGCTGGAGATTTACTGCAGTCAAAGGTAAGACAAGGGGCAGAGAAGCTGGAGATTTACTGCAGTCAAAGGTAAGACAAGGGGCAGAGAAGCTGGAGATTTACTGCAGTTAAAGGTAAGACAAGGGGCAGAGAAGCTGGAGATTTACTGCAGTCAAAGGTAAGACAAGGGGCAGAGAAGCTGGAGATTTACTGCAGTCAAAGGTAAGACAAGGGACAGAGAAGCTGGAGATTTACTGCAGTCAAAGGTAAGGCAAAGGACAAGGAAGCTGGAGATTTACTGCAGTCAAAGGTAAGGCGAGGGACAGGGAAGCTGGAGATTTACTGCAGTCAAAGGTAAGGCGAGGGACAGGGAAGCTGGAGATTTACTGCAGTCAAAGGTAAGGCGAGGGACAGGGAAGCTGGAGATTTACTGCAGTCAAAGGTAAGACGAGGGACAGGGAAGCTGGAGATTTACTGCAGTCAAAGGTAAGGCGAGGGACATGGAAGCTGGAGATTTACTGCAGTCAAAGGTAAGACAAGGGGCAGAGAAGCTGGAGATTTACTGCAGTTAAAGGTAAGACAAGGGGCAGAGAAGCTGGAGATTTACTGCAGTCAAAGGTAAGACAAGGGGCAGAGAAGCTGGAGATTTACTGCAGTCAAAGGTAAGACAAGGGACAGAGAAGCTGGAGATTTACTGCAGTCAAAGGTAAGGCAAAGGACAAGGAAGCTGGAGATTTACTGCAGTCAAAGGTAAGGCGAGGGACAGGGAAGCTGGAGATTTACTGCAGTCAAAGGTAAGGCGAGGGACAGGGAAGCTGGAGATTTACTGCAGTCAAAGGTAAGGCGAGGGACAGGGAAGCTGGAGATTTACTGCAGTCAAAGGTAAGACGAGGGACAGGGAAGCTGGAGATTTACTGCAGTCAAAGGTAAGGCGAGGGACATGGAAGCTGGAGATTTACTGCAGTCAAAGGTAAGACAAGGGACAGAGAAGCTGGAGATTTACTGCAGTCAAAGGTAAGGCGAGGGACAGGGAAGCTGGAGATTTACTGCAGTCAAAGGTAAGGCGAGGGACAGAGAAGCTGGAGATTTACTGCAGTCAAAGGTAAGACAAGGGACAGAGAAGCTGGAGATTTACTGCAGTCAAAGGTAAGGCGAGGGACAGGGAAGCTGGAGATGTACTGCAGTCAAAGGTAAGGCGAGGGACAGGGAAGCTGGAGATTTACTGCAGTCAAAGGTAAGGCGAGGGACAGGGAAGCTGGAGATTTACTGCAGTCAAAGGTAAGGCGAGGGACAGGGAAGCTGGAGATGTACTGCAGTCAAACTTCCACATGACAGCAGTTCAGGATTATGTCTAATATCTTGGCTGAGGCGGCTCAAGATGATGACGTATACTTCGGCTAACACTGGAGACACTGCCAAGTCTTTCCGCTGCCATATCATCAGAAAGTTAAATAAGTTTTTGTTTTATCTTCTCAGAAGTTTATGGTTCACATTTCCAGCGTGTGGTCTTAACTGTTATTTTATAGACAGCGAAATTTATTTCTGCATCGTGGTTTGCAATTCCTACATCTTGGAAACCTCTCATAATAAAACCACTGTTATTTGTTTACGTGAGCCTACATGCAACTTAGAATGTTTTGTTCCGGATAAAAGGGCGGTCGTGCCGAAATGATTGAATCCTTCATGTGTCCATCATACACACGCTACATTAGGTCAAATGTTATTCTTTTTGCGTCACGTACTAAAATGTAAGCATACTCACTGATATTTGAAACTCAAAGAAATTCTGTATCCAGTGTTTTCGCTGAATTATCGATGACCCGCCGATGTGCCTAGAACTGATGTTAATAACAAGAAGGACACCAGCGAATCAATCGTCTGCACGTTGCTGTATCGACGATACACGTCAGTTGTAGCAGTAATAAATCCTACGGTTCTTCCTGGCGATTTGTAAAATGCTATATTTACTATTTTAATGTACGGAGAAGAAACCCAGACTCTAGGCAAAAAGAATGCGAATAAGATAAATGGAGATTGAAAAGAACAAATGCTCATGTTTTAGAAAAGCTCCAAATGCAATGTGCAATATACTGAAGACCATACTGGAAGGAAAAGAGGCAGACAGAGATGTAGATACGAGAATGGACAGAATACAGCCCGGCTGAGTGCACCATCAGAACGAGGAAACTGGAGATTCATTACCGCCAGCCTTCGTTCTGGAGAAGGCACATGATGTTATCTTCTTGCCCCACATCATCCTGTGCGAAATTTATAAACTAGGAGAAAGTAGTAACAGGTTTATTACTTAACGAGCACAGAGTTGTAGTAACAAAGCTGTTCCTACTGTTTTCCTTCATTCATTCATTTGCATGTCCATTGCGGAACTTTGCCTCCCTAACAGCACTCCTGTAGGCCTCTCTGTTGTGACCAAGATGGCCTGCTGCTGATGCATCCATTTGTAGATCATTAACAATGTCTTGCACCTATCTTTGCCTCGGTCTTCCTCTCTTTCCTTTTCCCATTATGTACCCTTCCAAGACGGTCTTCTTTAGATTATCATGACGTTTAATGTGTCCAAAATATTTTTCCTAGCTCATAAATTTTGTTATTACAGCTTTACAGCAGTGGCTTCGTTTATAATGTTTTACATACATTATATTACATACATTATATATGTATGCACTAACTATTCGTGAGGACGGCTGGACACGTTTAATCGCCAACTTGCTCTCTTGCTGTCACCTGGACAAGCTGCTTTATTCTTATCTCTGTACCCTGTCCGTACACCTAAATCGTTTGTCATCTCATTGTTCTTTTTCTTCGACGTCTTCTCAAAATTGTATTTCTATTACTTGAAATGGTCAAAATAATTTAGTTACCTGGCCATTGTGTTTTGTTTTTTTTTCATTATTTACCTTTTCATTTCATTTGGCTCGTCTTCGTTTGAATTATTTTCTGTCCAAATAATATGCTTCACAGTTCTGTATATCCAAAGTTCAAGGATGTCAATTTTTATCTTTCGTGTGTGCGTGCGTACGCGCGTGTGAAGCAGCCATACTTCTACTCTAGTGGTGTCCAACTTCGAAGGGCCCGAGAGCCACAGATGTATCCGTGTGTCGAGTGGCGAACCTCACATAAATCACCATGTTTTTTTTAAAATTACATAACTATTAACTGCACAACCAATTAGAGCTATGATAATTGATCATGCAGTCAGTTATAGCCATGATGATTGATTGTACAGTTAGTTACAATTAAGATGATTGACCACACGGTTAGAGCCATGATGATTGACCGCACAGTCAGTTAGAGCCATCATGATTGACCGCACAGTCAGTTAGAGACATGATGATTGACCGCACAGTCAGTTAGAGCCATGATGATTGACCACAGTCAGTTAGAGCTATGATGATTGACCAAACAGTCAGTTAGAGCTATGATGATTGACCACACAGTCAGTTAGAGCTATGATGATTGACCACACAGTCAGTTAGAGCTATGATGATTGACCACACAGTCCGTTAGAGCCATGATGATTGACCGCACAGTCAGTTAGAGCTATGATGATTGACTGTACAGTCAGTTAGAGCCATGATGATTGACCACACAGTCAGTTAGAGCTATGATGATTGACTGTACAGTCAGTTAGAGCCATGATGATTGACCGCACAGTCAGTTAGAGCTATGATGATTGACTGTACAGTCAGTTAGAGCCATGATGATTGACCGCACAGTCAGTTAGAGCTATGATGATTGACCACACAGTCAGTTAGAGCTATGATGATTGACCGCACAGTCAGTTACAGCTATGATGATTGACTGTACAGTCAGTTAGAGCTATGATGATTGACTGTACAGTCAGTTAGAGCTATGATGATTGACCACACAGTCAGTTAGAGCTATGATGATTGACCACACAGTCAGTTAGAGCTATGATGATTGACCAAACAGTCAGTTAGAGTTATGATGATTGACCACACAGTCAGTTAGAGCCATGATGATTGACTGTACAGTCAGTTTTCGCTGAATTATCGATGACCCGCCGATGTGCCTAGAACTGATGTTAATAACAAGAAGGACACCAGCGAATCAATCGTCTGCACGTTGCTGTATCGACGATACACGTCAGTTGTAGCAGTAATAAATCCTACGGTTCTTCCTGGCGATTTGTAAAATGCTATATTTACTATTTTAATGTACGGAGAAGAAACCCAGACTCTAGGCAAAAAGAATGCGAATAAGATAAATGGAGATTGAAAAAACAAATGCTCATGTTTTAGAAAAGCTCCAAATGCAATGTGCAATTACTGAAGACCATACTGGAAGGAAAAGAGGCAGACAGAGATGTAGATACGAGAATGGACAGAATACAGCCCGGCTGAGTGCACCATCAGAACGAGGAAACTGGAGATTCATTACCGCCAGCCTTCGTTCTGGAGAAGGCACATGATGTTATCTTCTTGCCCCACATCATCCTGTGCGAAATTTATAAACTAGGAGAAAGTAGTAACAGGTTTATTACTTAACGAGCACAGAGTTGTAGTAACAAAGCTGTTCCTACTGTTTTCCTTCATTCATTCATTTGCATGTCCATTGCGGAACTTTGCCTCCCTAACAGCACTCCTGTAGGCCTCTCTGTTGTGACCAAGATGGCCTGCTGCTGATGCATCCATTTGTAGATCATTAACAATGTCTTGCACCTATCTTTGCCTCGGTCTTCCTCTCTTTCCTTTTCCCATTATGTACCCTTCCAAGACGGTCTTCTTTAGATTATCATGACGTTTAATGTGTCCAAAATATTTTTCCTAGCTCATAAATTTTGTTATTACAGCTTTACAGCAGTGGCTTCGTTTATAATGTTTTACATACATTATATTACATACATTATATATGTATGCACTAACTATTCGTGAGGACGGCTGGACACGTTTAATCGCCAACTTGCTCTCTTGCTGTCACCTGGACAAGCTGCTTTATTCTTATCTCTGTACCCTGTCCGTACACCTAAATCGTTTGTCATCTCATTGTTCTTTTTCTTCGACGTCTTCTCAAAATTGTATTTCTATTACTTGAAATGGTCAAAATAATTTAGTTACCTGGCCATTGTGTTTTGTTTTTTTTTCATTATTTACCTTTTCATTTCATTTGGCTCGTCTTCGTTTGAATTATTTTCTGTCCAAATAATATGCTTCACAGTTCTGTATATCCAAAGTTCAAGGATGTCAATTTTTATCTTTCGTGTGTGCGTGCGTACGCGCGTGTGAAGCAGCCATACTTCTACTCTAGTGGTGTCCAACTTCGAAGGGCCCGAGAGCCACAGATGTATCCGTGTGTCGAGTGGCGAACCTCACATAAATCACCATGTTTTTTTTAAAATTACATAACTATTAACTGCACAACCAATTAGAGCTATGATAATTGATCATGCAGTCAGTTATAGCCATGATGATTGATTGTACAGTTAGTTACAATTAAGATGATTGACCACACGGTTAGAGCCATGATGATTGACCGCACAGTCAGTTAGAGCCATCATGATTGACCGCACAGTCAGTTAGAGACATGATGATTGACCGCACAGTCAGTTAGAGCCATGATGATTGACCGCACAGTCAGTTAGAGCTATGATGATTGACCGCACAGTCAGTTAGAGCCATGATGATTGACCGCACAGTCAGTTAGAGCCATGATGATTGACCGCACAGTCAGTTAGAGCCATGATGATTGACCGTACAGTCAGTTAGAGCCATGATGATTGACCGCACAGTCAGTTAGAGCTATGATGATTGACCGCACAGTCAGTTAGAGCTATGATGATTGACCGCACAGTCAGTTAGAGCCATGATGATTGACCGCACAGTCAGTTAGAGCTATGATGATTGACTGTACAGTCAGTTAGAGCCATGATGATTGACCACACAGTCAGTTAGAGCTATGATGATTGACTGTACAGTCAGTTAGAGCTATGATGATTGACCGCACAGTCAGTTAGAGCTATGATGATTGACTGTACAGTCAGTTAGAGCCATGATGATTGACCGCACAGTCAGTTAGAGCCATGATGATTGACCACACAGTCAGTTAGAGCTATGATGATTGACCGCACAGTCAGTTACAGCTATGATGATTGACTGTACAGTCAGTTAGAGCTATGATGATTGACCAAACAGTCAGTTAGAGCTATGATGATTGACCACACAGTCAGTTAGAGCTATGATGATTGACCAAACAGTCAGTTAGAGCTATGATGATTGACCACACAGTCAGTTAGAGCTATGATGATTGACCACACAGTCAGTTAGAGCTATGATGATTGACCACACAGTCCGTTAGAGCCATGATGATTGACCGCACAGTCAGTTAGAGCTATGATGATTGACTGTACAGTCAGTTAGAGCCATGATGATTGACCACACAGTCAGTTAGAGCTATGATGATTGACTGTACAGTCAGTTAGAGCCATGATGATTGACCGCACAGTCAGTTAGAGCTATGATGATTGACTGTACAGTCAGTTAGAGCCATGATGATTGACCGCACAGTCAGTTAGAGCTATGATGATTGACCACACAGTCAGTTAGAGCTATGATGATTGACCGCACAGTCAGTTACAGCTATGATGATTGACTGTACAGTCAGTTAGAGCTATGATGATTGACTGTACAGTCAGTTAGAGCTATGATGATTGACCACACAGTCAGTTAGAGCTATGATGATTGACCACACAGTCAGTTAGAGCTATGATGATTGACCAAACAGTCAGTTAGAGCTATGATGATTGACCACACAGTCAGTTAGAGCCATGATGATTGACTGTACAGTCAGTTAGAGCTATGATGATTGACAACAGTCAGTTAGAGCTATGATGATTGACCACACAGTCAGTTAGAGCTATGATGATTGACCAAACAGTCAGTTAGAGCTATGATGACTGACCACACAGTCAGTTAGAGCTATGGTGATTGACCACACAGTCAGTTAGAGCTATGATGATTGACCAAACAGTCAGTTAGAGCTATGATGATTGACCACACAGTCAGTTAGAGCCATGATGATTGACTGTACAGTCAGTTAGAGCTATGATGATTGACAACAGTCAGTTAGAGCTATGATGATTGACCACACAGTCAGTTAGAGCTATGATGATTGACCACACAGTCAGTTAGAGCTATGATGATTGACCACACAGTCAGTTAGAGCTATGATGATTGACCACACAGTCAGTTAGAGCTATGATGATTGACTACACAGTCAGTTAGAGCTATGATGATTGACCGCACAGTCAGTTAGAGCTATGATGATTGACCACACAGTCAGTTAGAGCTATGATGATTGACCGCACAGTCAGTTAGAGCTATGATGATTGACCACACAGTCAGTTAGAGCTATGATGATTGACCACACAGTCAGTTAGAGCTATGATGATTGACCACACAGTCAGTTAGAGCTATGATGATTGACCGCACAGTCAGTTAGAGCTATGATGATTGACCACACAGTCAGATAGAGCTATGATGATTGACCGCACAGTCAGTTAGAGCTATGATGATTGACCACACAGTCAGTTAGAGCCATGATGATTGACCGCACAGTCAGTTAGAGCTATGATGATTGACCACACAGTCAGATAGAGCTATGATGATTGACCACACAGTCACAGTTAAGATGACTGACCACACAATCAGAGTTATGATGATTGACCACACAGTCACAGTTAAGATGACTGACCACACAATCAGAGTTATGATGATTGACCACACAGTCAGTTAGAGCTATGATGATTGACTGCACAGTCAGTTAGAGCTATGATGATTGACCACACAGTCAGATAGAGCTATGATGATTGACCACACAGTCACAGTTAAGATGACTGACCACACAATCAGAGTTATGATGATTGACCACACAGTCAGATCTATGATGATTGACTGTACAATCAGTTAGAGCTATGATGATTGACCATACAGTCAGTTAGAGCTATGATGACTGACCACACAGTCAGTTAGAGCTATGATGATTGACTACACAGTCAGATAGAGCTATGATGATTGACCACACAGTCAGTTAGAGCTATGATGATTGACCACACAGTCAGATAGAGCTATGATGATTGACCACACAGTCAGTTATAATCTGAAAACCGTATTGAAAATTTGAGATGTTAAGAGCAGAAGATGACGGAGCAACAATCTGATGTCGGTAAATTTCTGAATTGGTTAATTACGATCATTAAATCCTCTACTCAGAATAATGAGCGCAGTGACGAATTTTCCATGAACTGTTTCACTCCAAAACAACAATTGCACACCCATGCTATCCAGTGCTCACAACTATACTTAGCAAAGTCTAAATAAAATGAAAACTACCTGACTTATATAACACAATCTATTTTTTTATAATAAATTTAACTTCTTTTCGATTTCTTTCTACTAAAATTTCTCACAATGCAGGAAGTTCTCTACTGTAGAGAGCGGAACAACAACACAACATCTTCAGATCACCAAAGGAGCCCCCCCCCCCCCCCCAGACAAGTGTTTCGGCCCTATCAAACTCCTGACACTCTAAGGGAGGTGAGGCCCTCTGTGTCATGATTCCCAGATGTCTTATGACTTGCTTTTTTTCGGTCACGAAACTGAACCTGCAATATTTCAGTTGGCAATGCACGTCAAAGTGCACCTTAGAAATTTATCTGAGGAGGACCGGTGTTGGTTGTGACAAGTGAAATTATTTATGTTCCCAATGCTTGTTTCGCATACCCCACAGCCAGCATGAGGCCTTTTCTGCTGTTTCTGAAAGGCTTTTCACTGCCTTTGCTCTTGCTTGTCCTTTTATGCCCAGTTGCTTACATAGGTCGTATGCTGATGTTGCTACGAATCCTCTCGCTCACACTTCTACGGCTATCATTTTTGCCTTGACTCCTGCCTCATTTGCTTGACCAGATCATTGTACTTCTCACATCTGAATAAATACTGCTCCTCTATTCTTGTTTCGTATGGAATCGTAAGAGCAACCATTATTTGTTTCTGTTTTGCTGTGAGTACACTACAATGTCCTGTCGCATTCCTGTGTTCTTGATGACAGTCGGTAGAGTTCATTCTAACAAAGCACAGAAATTAACTTAGGAGTGAAAGACGAACAGGCGAAAGAGCAGAGAGCAGAGGCCAGATTAATGAATTATGAATTTTATGTCAGGACAGGAATAGTATAGGTCGGCAAAGTTTGACCTCGGCACATGAATAGGGGTTAACCTACCATTAGTTCTCAGATCTCTACGAAGACGACTCCTCTGTTCTGATGTTCTCGTTTACGATTCTTCTTGTGCCTTTAACATTACGTTCAAAGTTCAAAATTCAGACTCCGGCTTCACTGCATTCGGAATAACTCTATATATGCTCCACAGCATCCATCCAAGACTATGTCTGTTAGTTTCTGTCAAATATTGATTGTTTAAAGGACACTGCTGGCGAAGTTCTTCGGATACCGCACGTGGAGTGAAACTCCTCCTGGCCAAGGAAGAAAATGCCGAAAAGTAATTAGGGTTGCTGTGTGGCACCGATGTGAAAAGGTGATGGAAAGAATAAAGTGAAACTTAATCGGTATGTCCAGTAGTATCGCGACGAGAGCTACTCATACCACGGTGCCTCTGCTCTAGAGGCTGGCCACGTCCGAAATACACCCATACTGGTGAAATATGGGTTGAAACCAGGGTTGAAACTTGATGGCTACGCACGTCACGGTACTTCCGCTCTAGAGGTCGGTCACATCCTAAACACGCCCATACTGGGATACTATGCCTAAACCGGCTCACACAGAGGTGGAAGTCACTAGTGGCGAGGATTCGTCCTCTTTGACAAAAGCTCCGTCCTGGTCACAACTAGGAAGGGTAGCGGCCACGGCCACAAAATGCTGAAGTCGGAGACACTGGACCAGGGCAGTCTAGATAGGCAACCACCTCTCACCCGGCGGGGATGTACGCGTATCCTAATCACGCTGAGGTTTTCCGGTGAAAAAGTCCAACGCTGGACTGGATGGGCAGCCACCTCTCACCTGGCGGTGATGTACGGGTATCTCAAAACACGTTTTCCGGTAAGAAAGTCCAACTCTAGCCCGGATGGGATACCACCTCTCACCCAGCGGGGATATACTGATATCCAAAACACGTCGAGGTTTTCCGGTGAGAAAGCCCAACTCTAGACTAAACTGGTGCAACGAAAACCACGGTGTCACGCAATCCCGCTTTAGAGATCCACCAAGAATATAGGTTCAAACCCTGCGATACTCTGAACCTCTTGTGGTCCTCTCGGGAATCTTGTGTGGTCCTTTCGGGGGACCACGGGACCTATCGAGGACCACATGTGTAAATTCAGTAGGATCACAGGGCGGTCTTGGTGGTAGAAGCGAACAAAGAAGAAGTTTACAAAGGGTTTTATCTTCTGCCACGCAGTTCGGATTTCCTGCCTGCACTTTTATTTTGTCCTAGCTCAAGCAGTCTCCTCACAGCCACATTGTTCGTCCATTTCGGCTCTTCATTTTCCTACAGTCTGTCCAATACAGCCCTAGCAATGTCCCCCCCCCCCCTTGCCCATTGACAGTCTGGCGTTTATTTTAGCCAGTCCAGGAAAGTCTGTCTGCCACATCACCGCCATGTACTTCCGCATGCCCTGGACAGTAAAACCACGTTAAGCTTGTCACAGCTGAACATTACGTATGGAATCGTAAGAGCAACCATTATTTGTTTCTGTTTTGCTGTGAGTACACTACAATGTCCTGTCGCATTCCTGTGTTCTTGATGACAGTCGGTAGAGTTCATTCTAACAAAGCACAGAAATTAACTTAGGAGTGAAAGACGAACAGGCGAAAGAGCAGAGAGCAGAGGCCAGATTAATGAATTATGAATTTTATGTCAGGACAGGAATAGTATAGGTCGGCAAAGTTTGACCTCGGCACATGAATAGGGGTTAACCTACCATTAGTTCTCAGATCTCTACGAAGACGACTCCTCTGTTCTGATGTTCTCGTTTACGATTCTTCTTGTGCCTTTAACATTACGTTCAAAGTTCAAAATTCAGACTCCGGCTTCACTGCATTCGGAATAACTCTATATATGCTCCACAGCATCCATCCAAGACTATGTCTGTTAGTTTCTGTCAAATATTGATTGTTTAAAGGACACTGCTGGCGAAGTTCTTCGGATACCGCACGTGGAGTGAAACTCCTCCTGGCCAAGGAAGAAAATGCCGAAAAGTAATTAGGGTTGCTGTGTGGCACCGATGTGAAAAGGTGATGGAAAGAATAAAGTGAAACTTAATCGGTATGTCCAGTAGTATCGCGACGAGAGCTACTCATACCACGGTGCCTCTGCTCTAGAGGCTGGCCACGTCCGAAATACACCCATACTGGTGAAATATGGGTTGAAACCAGGGTTGAAACTTGATGGCTACGCACGTCACGGTACTTCCGCTCTAGAGGTCGGTCACATCCTAAACACGCCCATACTGGGATACTATGCCTAAACCGGCTCACACAGAGGTGGAAGTCACTAGTGGCGAGGATTCGTCCTCTTTGACAAAAGCTCCGTCCTGGTCACAACTAGGAAGGGTAGCGGCCACGGCCACAAAATGCTGAAGTCGGAGACACTGGACCAGGGCAGTCTAGATAGGCAACCACCTCTCACCCGGCGGGGATGTACGCGTATCCTAATCACGCTGAGGTTTTCCGGTGAAAAAGTCCAACGCTGGACTGGATGGGCAGCCACCTCTCACCTGGCGGTGATGTACGGGTATCTCAAAACACGTTTTCCGGTAAGAAAGTCCAACTCTAGCCCGGATGGGATACCACCTCTCACCCAGCGGGGATATACTGATATCCAAAACACGTCGAGGTTTTCCGGTGAGAAAGCCCAACTCTAGACTAAACTGGTGCAACGAAAACCACGGTGTCACGCAATCCCGCTTTAGAGATCCACCAAGAATATAGGTTCAAACCCTGCGATACTCTGAACCTCTTGTGGTCCTCTCGGGAATCTTGTGTGGTCCTTTCGGGGGACCACGGGACCTATCGAGGACCACATGTGTAAATTCAGTAGGATCACAGGGCGGTCTTGGTGGTAGAAGCGAACAAAGAAGAAGTTTACAAAGGGTTTTATCTTCTGCCACGCAGTTCGGATTTCCTGCCTGCACTTTTATTTTGTCCTAGCTCAAGCAGTCTCCTCACAGCCACATTGTTCGTCCATTTCGGCTCTTCATTTTCCTACAGTCTGTCCAATACAGCCCTAGCAATGTCCCCCCCCCCCCTTGCCCATTGACAGTCTGGCGTTTATTTTAGCCAGTCCAGGAAAGTCTGTCTGCCACATCACCGCCATGTACTTCCGCATGCCCTGGACAGTAAAACCACGTTAAGCTTGTCACAGCTGAACATTACGTTCATGTCTGGTATAGCCACTTCGACCCTTGACACGTGATACTACGACATGAAAAATCAAATTTTAGATCTATAAAAACAGTGATAATAAACACCACATAGGCCGCTCAGTTTACTAGTCAGGTGGTACCGGGTTGAGTCCCAGCAGTGGGATTTTTTTTTTCTAGTACACACCGAGAAAAGGCTCCGGGGTTCACCCAGCCTCTAAAAATGGGTACCAGAGAAATCTTGGAAGGTAAAGCGGCCAGAGATGATGCTGACCACATCACACTTTCATGTGCCGAAGATCATGGAAAATACGAGCCTAATACCGTACTCCCAAATATGGCATGGAAAGAGGAATGTTACCTTTTACTTAGGCCCTAAACCAGGGAAACTCAGCCTTTCAGAAGTCGCGGGCCAGTTTGAAACTCTGGTGCTCGCTGCGGGCCACACAAGTCTTGTACACCGCCCTTAGGCTCAGTTCAGAACCAACAACACTAAGGTGAACATTGCAGTTTACTGTCACGTGACTAGTAATAATTTTTTTCTCTGCTTAAATCTGATGCGGCGTTTAAGAGAAAGATCAGGACCAGGTCAAGACCAGCTCAGGACCAGGTCAGGGCCAGGTCAGGACCAGGTCAGGGCTAGTTCAAGACCAGGTCAGGACCAGGTCAGGGCCAGGTTAGGACCAGGTCAGGGCCAGCTCAGGACCAGCTCAGGACCAGGTCAGGGCCAGCTCAGGACCAGGTCAGGGCAAGCTCAGGACCACCTCAGGACCAGGTCAGACCAGGTCAGGGCCAGGTCAGGACCAGCTCAGGGCCAGGTCAGACCAGGTCAGGGCCAGGTCAGGACCACCTCAGGACCAAGTCAGACCAGGTCAGGGCCAGGTCAGAACCAGCTCAGGGCCAGGTCAGACCAGGTCAGATCAGGTCAGGGCCAGCTCAGGACCAGGTCAGGGCCAGGTCAGACCAGGTCAGATCAGGTCAGGGCCAGCTCAGGACCAGGTCAGGGCCAGGTCAGACCAGGTCAGATCAGGTCAGGGCCAGCTCAGGACCAGCTCAGGGCCAGGTCAGATCAGGTCAGGGCCAGCTCAGGACCAGGTCAGGGCCAGCTCAGGACCAGGTCAGGGCCAGCTCAGGACCAGGTCAGGGCCAGCTCAGGGCCAGCTTAGGACCAGGTCAGGGCCAGCTCAGGGCCAGCTTAGGACCAGGTCAGGGCCAGCTCAGGGCCAGGTCAGATCAGGTCAGGGCCAGCTCAGGACCAGGTCAGGGCCAGCTCAGGACCAGGTCAGGGCCAGCTTAGGACCAGGTCAGGGCCAGCTTAGGACCAGGTCAGGGCCAGCTCAGGGCCAGCTTAGGACCAGGTCAGGACCAGCTCAGGGCCAGGTCAGACCAGGTCAGATCAGGTCAGGGCCAGCTCAGGACCAGGTCAGGGCCAGCTTAGGACCAGGTCAGGACCAGGTCAGGGCCAGCTCAGGGCCAGCTTAGGACCAGGTCAGGGCCAGCTCAGGACCAGATCTACCAACAAAATGTATAAACTTAGGAAAAAAGTAAGAACAGCTTTGTTAATTAAAGAGCACACGGTTGTGGCATTTAGACGTGAACCTTAATCATACAAGGACAAACGGGACGAAGAAATATATATATATATATAAAGTCACATGAATGCTATGTAAAAATTAGGAATGGAAAACAAGAATAAAATGAAATAAACGGAACACTTAGCTGTGGCTTGTAAGAGTCTGTGTCCAGAAATGCGCATGGTGGAGTGTAGAGAATGTTTAAATGGGGACTTGTGATACGTGATGGATCGTAAGTGAAGGGGGAAGGAGGGAAACCGCAGAAAGAGGAGAGAGTGATATAATGGTAATCTAAACCCGGGAGAAGGTGGAGTAGGTGATTGCAGCTGGGGTAGAGGGGTTGTAATCTGATCCTGTGATGTTTTGAAATATGTTTAGTAAGTGAGAAAAGACTGGAACTTAGTGCAGAAGGAATATGATTTTGGAAGAGGGGAATGTTAGGCGTAACTGAATTAGTTCAAACCATGTGGTTTCAGTGTCCTATATTCCTGAATGTAGCGGTTCTCAAGCGTTAGATTGCTTCTGTCATCGGCGTGACATTGTTTGATGCCTGTTACCAGAAAATCAGATTTGCTTCTGTAGTTAGTGATGTGATTAGCGACTTGTTTCGAAGCATGCAGGGTGATATCGTACAGATGTTTCTGCATGCGGTCACTTAATCTGGGACCAGTTTCACCAACATAAGTTATCATGTATCTTTTGCATACGATGGCTTTTAAAACATTACAGGACTCACATGTGAATCCCTAATGGAGAGTGAGGATAGATGCTGGAAATGTGATCGTTTTCGTTTCCCATAATAAGGTGCCGATTGATGCATTGACAAAACCGATATTTGGAAAAGTAATTCTTACGGTACTTAATGTTGGTTTGACATAAAACAAGGGGTCCGTCAGGGGTGCATATTGTCACCCTACTTATTTAACTTGTATACTGAAAATATAATGAGGAATGTTAGAGAAGATGTAGACAAAGAATATTACGATGCCATAACAGTTGGAGGTTATGAAATACCAGAGATTAGATATGCTGATGACACAGTATTACTGTCCACAACACAAGAAGGAATGGAAAAACTACTTATGTCAGTCCGCAAGAACAGCGAAGAGCAGAACCTCTATCTTAATGCAAAGAAAACTAAAGTGATGACAACTGACAAAACAAACAAGGCAACTGAAATATGTATCAATGAGAAAAAACTGGAAGAAGTGGAGAGTTTTGAATATCTTGGATCACTACTAACTAATAATGGAGATACAATGAGGGAAATTAAACGGAGGACATCTATTGCTCTTCAGAAAGTAAAACAAATAAAGAATCTGTGGAGAGGAGCAGACAGAACCACAAAAATAAGATTTTTAAGGGCATGCATCTTTCCTATCGCAACATATGCCTGTGAGACCTGGACACTTAACAAAACAGCTGAGAAGCACATAAATGCCTTTGAATGTAAATGCTATAGAAGAGTTCTCCAGATATCGTGGACACAAAAAAGAACAAATATATCTATACTCCAAGAGCTTAATATTGAAGAAGGCTGGCTAGTAAAGAGGATTAAAGAGAGAAAACTTAAATATTTTGGCCACATTAAACGTCATGATAATTTAGAGAAGACCGTATTGGAAGGATACATAATGGGAAAAAGAGAAAGAGGAAGACCGAAACGAAGATGGCTGCAAGACATCGTTGATGATCTGGAAATGGATGCAGCAGCAGCAGGCCATCTTGCTCACAACCGAGAGGCCTACAGGAGTGCTGTTTGGGAGGCAAAGTTCCGCAAGGGACATGCAAAGGAATGAATGAATGAATTCTTACAAGATGAAAGACAGGGACAATTGTGCTGGTTTCGAAAAATGCTAGGGCGGTCACTAGTTTAAAGTTCAAACTGGCACCGATGGATGAAACAAACATATAATATTGTTATGTACAAATTTGTTTAGAAACTTTTAAAAGCCGGATTTAAGTATTGACGTTGCAAATCTTTAAGTATATGAGAAAAAATGGGTGATGGTTATATGATAATGTGCCCATTTTCCCCCATATCATTATTTGTTTCGGTACTTAATTGCAGTATTTTTTAAAGTGACCTTCAGAAGAATTATTTCCCCTGGACATAGAAACCAAGCATGGCGGATACCATGGGGAACGAAAATACAACTTTACAAGAACCAAATGAAGATCTTCCCACAGACCCCGAGTCCATTAGCGAGGAGAATAAAAAGAAGGCAGAGGAATTAAAAGAGGAAGCCAATGTCTTCTTTAAAAGTGAGATATATAAGTGGTAAATGGTGATGTTACAATTCGGATTAGAACCCGTGCAGATCCTAACATGGAACTGCCATTTCCTTTTGTGATTATTTAATTTTAGTAAAACGGGGGTTTTTTATGCCGAATCGTTGGAAATCTTTACTTGATAGGATACTTTTAAATCTTTTAGTTTGATAATATTTCTGTTTTTGAAGAAGGTATTTTAATTTGGTCATGTTACATTTATGACGGATTGTATGCACAGGCAGTTTGTTTGTTTGTTTTTGATAAGTTACCGTTTGCATGTGCATGTAAGATGTATGCACGTGCAGACAGTAACCTATCAAAAGTGACGGAAGAGGAAATCAAAATATGATCTTGTATCTTCATTTGTGCTTTTCTCAGAACAACATCAACAGTGTTGCAGTTTTTTTAGTTTATCATCATCATGTGCCATGCCAGGTAGCATCTTATATCTTATCTTGTATCCTTCCCGTGCCGTTAAACGTCACATAGGGCTCGCAAAGTAGTTCGCCAGTTTTTCCTGTCTTCGGCGAGTCTTTCAACCTCATCAAAGGATTTTATGCTTGTTAATTTGGCCTCTCTTAATAATGTCCTCTTCAGAGTTTCACGTGGTCTGCCTCTTTTTCTTCGGCCTGTTGTGTTCCACTTGATAGCTTGTTTTGGGATTCTCTGATCATTTCTTCTCATCAAGTGACCAACATATTTCCATCTCCTTTTCCTGATCACCCATGAGACTGGTTGTTGTTCAGTCATCTGTCTTATCTCTGCATTGTTCTTGAATTCATTCCACTTGATGCCGAGTATTTTCCTTAGGCATTTGTTTTCAAAAGAGTCTAATTTCTTTTCTGTTTCTTTAGTTGTTTTCCAGCTTTCACATGCATAAATGAGGGTGGATATTACATTTGAATTGAATAGTCTTAATTTGGTTTTTGTGCTTATAACTTTTGAATTCCATATGTTCTCAAGATTCTTGAAGATTGATGCTGCTTTTGCAATTCTGATCCTAATTTCCTTTCTAGTGTCACCATCCTGGTCTATGTAGCTGCCAAGGTATGCAAATTGATTGACTTATTCAATATCTGTCCCTTCTATGTGTATTTTTCCATTTTGATTGAGAGGAATTTTCATTATTTTTGTTTTGTCCTTGTTAATTTCAAGTCCTATTTTCTAGCCAGTGAAGACAGGCTATCTGTTTTTTCTTGCATGGAATTCACATTATTACTGATAAGAGTTAGGGTAGCATGGGAAGTCATATTTTTCCACAAATCTCAGTCCTTGACATTTCTGAGTAACTCTGTTGCTGTTTTATTTCCATGTCCTTCTAACAACTGTTCCCACAGTTGTCCACTGCCTCTCCTGCCTTCAATTTTGCCCACTGTTATGATGTTTTCTAATTTATCTCTTCTCATCACATGCCCCAAGAATGATGACTGCCTTTTCCTTATATTTGTTATTATACTAGGTTTTTAATTAGCTTGTCTTAAACACTGCTCATTAGTTATCTTGGCTGTTCATGGGATCCTCAATATTCTTCTCTGGAACCACATCTCTGTTGCCTCCAGTGATTTACTGATTTTCCTGCCGTGATTCACATCAAAATAGGTTCAGTATAGCATTGTAATACTTTCTTTCTCACATTCAGTGACAGTGATTTATTGCACAAGATGGTTTTCACTTTTTGAAATGCTGCTTTGTCCTGGCATGTTCAGCTTTTTATTTCTGTGACACATCTTCCAGCAGCTGTCATCACTGATCCCGGGTATTTAAATTTGTTCACTTGTTGCAGCGTTGTTCCGCTGATATTCATCTTACAAGGTGGTGGGCACTTCTTTCTGGATATAACCACTGTGTCTATTTTCTTGATGTTTGGGTCCTTTCTTTTCACTCTTGTTTTTACAATATATATATGATCTGTTTTCTGAAAAAAAAAAAAAAAGCCTGGATCGTTACAGAAACACGGAGATGAAAACCAGGAAACTTTGTCTTGGAAAAGGAAGGGACTCTGATAACAGAGCGCATGACGTTGTGCAGTCAAAGCTGAAAGGAAGCTGCAGAACCGACATCCCAACTGAGTACCAGGACACCTTTTACCGTTGCATGTTGGAATGTTAGAACAATGTATGAAAGTGGAAAGGCTGCCATGATAGCGAGAGAAATGATTAGATACAATATAAAGATACTGGGGCTGAGCGAAACACACTGGACAGGAACAGGTGAGCTTAGACTAGCAACAGGGGAGACAATCCTTTTTTCAGGTCATCAAAACCCAGATGCAACACACTCAGAGGGTGTGGCACTAATGATATCCAGAGAGACCCAGAGAGGTTTGATGAGCTGGGAGGCAGTTAGCTCAAGGATAATTACAGCCTGCTTCTCAACAAAGAGGAAGGATATTAAGTTGAATATCATCCACGTATACGCGCCAACAAATGATGCAGAAGAGGTAGTAAAGGATGAATTCTACAACACATTGCAGGAAATCCTAGACCAACAAGGCAACAAACACATAACATTTCTAATGGAGGACATCAATGCAAAGGTAGGTAAGATCAACACAGGTTATGAGAAAGAAATGGGTCAGAATGGATTAGGAATAATGAACGAAAATAGAGAACGGCTGGCAGATCTATGCATGCTCAACAACCTTGTCATTGGAGGAAGTATATTTCCACATAAAACTATACACAAAGCTACGTGCGTATCACCAGATCATGTCACTGATAACCAGATAGATCATATTTGTATCAGCAGAAGCTTTCACAGAACATTGCAAGATGTCAGAGTGAAACGAGGTGCAGATGTAGCTTCTGACTACCACCTACTGGTAGCTAAGCTGGGAATGAAACTGAAGAAGCACCACAAAACAGACATGTCAAGGAAAAGATTTAAAACAATACTGTTGGAAGACCCAGAAATCGCAGAGTACTTTAACCACTGAAACTGAGCAACAGAAATACTACTCTTACGATTTAACAGGATTTGGGAAGAAGAGAAGTCCCAGAGAATTGGAAGGAGGCCCCTTATAAAACTCCCTAAGAAAGGAGATCTATTAGAATGTACGAACTGTAGAGGCATTTCCTTGCTCTCAATACCCAGCAAAGGTCTTCAGGAGGATTTTGCTAAATAGAATTAAAACATCAGTAGATAGTAAACTAAGAGAAGAGCAAGCAGGTTTCAGGCAAGGAAGATCCTGTATTGACCACATTGCTACAATGTGAATAATAGTAGAACAGTCAGTGGAGTGGAATTCTTCCCTGTTAGTTACATTCATTGATTATGAGAAAGCATTTGATAGTTTAGATCATAGAATGCTATGGAAACTACTGGAACACTGTGGTATCCCAGCCAAGATAACAAAGCTTATAAAGACCATATATGAAGAAACAACTTGCGGAATTGTGTATGCAGGAACACACAGACAAAGTTTTAAAGTGGAAACAGGCATGCAGCAGGGATATTTGCTACCACCATTCCTATTTTTTCTAGCAAAACTGCCACACACAAAAAAAAAAGAAATGGGATACAATGGACATTGTGGAACCAATTGGAAGATCTTGACTTTGCAGATGATGTGGCACTTCTGGCACACAGCCACACACAAATGCAAGAGAAACTTCAGATCTTAAGCAAGAATTCAGCTAAACTGGGACTGTATATTAACAGACAAAAAAACAAAGATAATTAAAAGTAATAGTGCAAGCAATAGCCTCATGGTAATTGAGGGAGTGCCAATTGAGGAAGTAGAGTGTTTCACATATTTAGGCAACATAGTAGATAAATATGGGGGAATGGAAAAGGATGTTAAAGCTAGAATAACCAAGGCCAGGACAGCATTTATACAACTTAACAAAATATGATCAAGAACATCAAAACAAGAACCAAACTTAGGTTTTTCAATACAAATGTAAAGACTGTCCTACTATATGGTTCAGAGACATGGGTTATGACCAAGACAATACAACGGAGGATACAAAAATTCATGAACTACTGCTTGAGGAGGATTTTAAACATTAAATGCCAGGACAAGATTGGGAACGAGGAGGTCTGGGAAAGGGCAGGACAAGAACCTGTGAACCTACAAATCATGTCTAGGAAGTGGAGGTGGATTGGCCACACTCTGGGGAAGCCCAACACTAACATAGCAAGACAGGCACTGACATGGAATCCTCAAGGAAATAGAAAACCAGGAAGACCTAGACTTACTTGGAGAAGAGAAATTATGACAGTGCTCAGAGACAAGGGATACACATGGAAGGAAGCAGAGAATAATTCCAAGAACAGGGATGACTGGAGAGCCGTTATCTGTGTCCTATGCTCTCAAGGGAGTGAAAGGTGATGATGATTATATATATATTCTACCTTAACTGCTGCCACTTATTTCCAGTATATATTTTTAATTTTTCTGACATCTTTGCTGTCAACATTTATGTCTCCCAACATTTCAATAACTTCCTGATGTCTCACTTTATCGAATGTCTTAATGTAGTCTGTAAAGCATAAAAATAGATCTTTCTGTACATCTAGTGCTCTTTCAGTTAATGTTCTTATCATATGTAAAGCTTTACTTGTTCCCTTTCCTTCAACAAATCCACACTGTCAGCAATTTCCATTTGTCTGGTTTTTTTTTTTCATTATGATCCTTAACATTATCTTTGTAATATGACAGGATAAGCTAATAGTTCTGTAATCTTCAGCAATATCTTTGTAATATGACAGGATAAGCTAATAGTTCTGTAATCTTCAGCAGTATCTTTGTAATATGACAGGATAAGCTAATAGTTCTGTAATCTTCAGCAATATCTTTGTAATATGACAGGATAAGTTTTTTTAGTTTGACATTTATTTGGCCTGAGAGTTATGTGATCACTATTACAGCCTACTCCTGGTAAAGCCTTGACTGATAGCAGAGGATTTCTAAACCTTTAGTTGATCATTATGTAGTCAGTTTGATTGAGTGTGTTATTGTCTGGGCTCTTCCATGTCCAGTCTTCTTAGATGTTGTTTAAACCAGGTGTTCCTGATTATCATATTATTCATGCTTGCCCATTCTACTAATTTATTACCCCTTTTGTTTCTTTCTCCTAATCCATAATTTCCAACATCTTCGTCTCTTAAGTTTCCTACTTTTGCATTAAAATCTGCTAGGATGACCAGTACTTTAGTCATTTGGTTTGTTTCATGGCTGTCTCCATGTTGTTGTAAAATTTCTCAATATCCTCATGTTTGCTGTTGGAGCATAACTTTGAATAATATTCGTATCTTTGAGCTTTCTTTTTAGTTTTACCACTAATGCTCCATCTGACACATTTTTAGTTTAAGTGTTCATCTTGAGTGATTATTACTGAAATCCTGTCACACATTTTTGATGTCATTGTTTAGAAAATGGCCTCAGTGCAGTGAGGATATTCCCATGTGGGCTGGGCTCCTTGTTCCAGTTACCAGTTCAGAATGGGTGGCATGGGCACTCTGGGCACCTGCACCCATTTCTATGGTGGATTTCCTGGAATTTTGCCTGAACCGCAGCCGTCTGGCCTACTCTTTCCTTTCCAATTGCCAAGGGGTTTTGATAGTGCATGTGGCCATTCAGTCCCACTGCCTAGAGACTAGGGGAGGTTATAGCTGGAATCCCAAGACCAGGCAACCTTCCTGCTAACTAAAGTAACATCCCTTTGTAAGCTGAAGTTTGAGCAATGAA
Organism: Achatina immaculata; assembly: GCA_009760885.1. NCBI lineage: Eukaryota > Metazoa > Mollusca > Gastropoda > Stylommatophora > Achatinidae > Lissachatina > Lissachatina immaculata. Next base: position 29,836,297 of record CM019718.1, read on the forward strand.
ATGTTTCTTATTCCACCTTCACTCGGGCATCAGCACTAATCTCCTTCACAAATGTGGCAGTTTGTCTCGGGTCTTCAGCATTGTTATGTGGCTTCTCCTGTGGGGAATTACTCGGGCATCAGCACTAATCTCCTTCACAAATGTGGCAGTTTGTCTCGGGTCTTCAGCATTGTTATGTGGCTTCTCCTGTGGGAAATTACTCGGGCATCAGCACTAATCTCCTTCACAAATGTGGCAGTTTGTCTCAGGTCTTCAGCATTGTTATGTGGCTTCTCCTGTGGGGAATTACTCGGGCATCAGCACTAATCTCCTTCACAAATGTGGCAGTTTGTCTCGGGTCTTCAGCATTGTTATGTGGCTTCTCCTGTGGGGGATTACTCGGGCATCAGCACTAATCTCCTTCACAAATGTGGCAGTTTGTCTCAGGTCTTCAGTTGATAAGTGGACCTTTGATTTTGGAAAAATTATGGCAAGACGGCCCTGCATATGAGGAGCAAATAAAACATGCCCAGGCCATCACCAGTGTCAGTCCAGACCAGTGTTGTATGGCAGTGCTGACACTCTAAGGCAAACCTCTGTGTTCTTTAAAGATATCCAGTTTGACATCTGAAAATGTTTGAAGAAGAAGAAAACAAAGAAGAAGAAGACCACTGGTGAAAGAGAATCCCTGTATCCTGTGGACTAAGAAGGTGGATAGTTACCTTGTTTATTGTTTCTTTTTTTTTATTTTTAAGATAATGCTTTTAATGTTATAAACATGTGCAACATGATGATATCCACAGACGAAGACTATGTGAAAGCTATTGAGAAGTATACTGCAGCAATCAGACTCAACCCATTTGTAGCAGCCTATTTTGGGAACAGAAGTTTTGCATATCTTCGCACAGAATGCTTTGGTTATGCTCTCTCAGATGCTTCCAAGGCATTAACCCTTGACAAGAATTATTTGAAGGTGACACTCCCAAACATCTGTCACTGTTTTCTTGTTGCTGTATGTCTGTGATGAGCAGTGAACTTGTTGATGATGAAGGTGACACCCCCAAACATCTGTCACTGTTTTCTTGTTGCTGTATGTCTGTGATGAGCAGTGAACTTGTTGATGATGAAGGTGACACTCCCAAACATCTGTCACTGTTTTCTTGTTGCTGTATGTCTGTGATGAACAGTGAACTTGTTGATGATGAAGGTGACACCCCCAAACATCTGTCACTGTTTTCTTGTTGCTGTATGTCTGTGATGAACAGTGAACTTGTTGATGATGAAGGTGACACCCCCAAACATCTGTCACTGTTTTCTTGTTGCTGTATGTCTGTGATGAACAGTGAACTTGTTGATGATGAAGGTGACACCCCCAAACATCTGTCACTGTTTTCTTGTTGCTGTATGTCTGTGATGAGCAGTGAACTTGTTGATGATGAAGGTGACACTCCCAAACATCTGTCACTGTTTTCTTGTTGCTGTATGTCTGTGATGAGCAGTGAACTTGTTGATGATGAAGGTGACACTCCCAACATCTGTCACTGTTTTCTTGTTGCTGTATGTCTGTGATGAACAGTGAACTTGTTGATGATGAAGGTGACACTCTCAAACATCTGTCACTGTTTTCTTGTTGCTGTATGTCTGTGATGAGCAGTGAACTTGTTGATGATGAAGGTGACACTCCCAACATCTGTCACTGTTTTCTTGTTGCTGTATGTCTGTGATGAACAGTGAACTTGTTGATGATGAAGGTGACACCCCCAAACATCTGTCACTGTTTTCTTGTTGCTGTATGTCTGTGATGAACAGTGAACTTGTTGATGATGAAGGTGACACCCCCAAACATCTGTCACTGTTTTCTTGTTGCTGTATGTCTGTGATGAACAGTGAACTTGTTGATGATGAAGGTGACACCCCCAAACATCTGTCACTGTTTTCTTGTTGCTGTATGTCTGTGATGAGCAGTGAACTTGTTGATGATGAAGGTGACACTCCCAAACATCTGTCACTGTTTTCTTGTTGCTGTATGTCTGTGATGAGCAGTGAACTTGTTGATGATGAAGGTGACACTCCCAAACATCTGTCACTGTTTTCTTGTTGCTGTATGTCTGTGATGAACAGTGAACTTGTTGATGATGAAGGTGACACTCTCAAACATCTGTCACTGTTTTCTTGTTGCTGTATGTCTGTGATGAGCAGTGAACTTGTTGATGATGAAGGTGACACTCCCAAACATCTGTCACTGTTTTCTTGTTGCTGTATGTCTGTGATGAACAGTGAACTTGTTGATGATGAAGGTGACACTCCCAAACATCTGTCACTGTTTTCTTGTTGCTGTATGTCTGTGATGAACAGTGAACTTGTTGATGATAAAGGTGACACTCCCAAACATCTGTCACTGTTTTCTTGTTGCTGTATGTCTGTGATGAACAGTGAACTTGTTGATGATGAAGGTGACACTCCCAACATCTGTCACTGTTTTCTTGTTGCTGTATGTCTGTGATGAACAGTGAACTTGTTGATGATAAAGGTGACACTCCCAAACATCTGTCACTGTTTTCTTGTTGCTGTATGTCTGTGATGAACAGTGAACTTGTTGATGATGAAGGTGACACTCCCCAAACATCTGTCACTGCTGTCTTGTTGCTGTATGTCTGTGATGAACAGTGAACTTGCTGATGATGAATAAAAGCTTGTAATGAAAGCATCATAGAATAGGGCATTTGCTACAGGTACAATCCTTTCATTTTGGCGAGTATTACAGGAATACATTCTCACAGAGCTTCATCTTTGTCCAAAGCTAGAGTTCTGCAAGATTGGTGCCAAGACCCAGTGGGATCCATGAAAGATTTTGACCAGAGTTGGTTCACAAGCAGCGTCTTCTCTTTCCAAAAATAAGTTTTCAACGCAAATGAAAATGTAGCAACCCAGAAGCTGAAAAAAAAAAAGTGATAGCTCTACAAAATCTTTACAAAATTGACCATGGTCATCCTAGCAGCAAAATGATACTTATAGCAGTTGTGACCCCAGCCATCCTAGCAGCAAAATGATACTTATAGCAGTTGTGACCCCAGCCATCCTAGCAGCAAAATGATACTTATAGCAGCTGTGACCCCAGCCATCCTAGCAGCAAAATGATAGTTATAGCAGTTGTGACCCCAGCCATCCTAGCAGCAAAATGATACTTATAGCAGTTGTGACCCCAGCCATCCTAGCAGCAAAATGATAGTTATAGCAGTTGTGACCCCAGCCATCCTAGCAGCAAAATGATACTTATAGCAGCTGTGACCCCAGCCATCCTAGCAGCAAAATGATACTTATAGCAGCTGTGACCCCAGCCATCCTAGCAGCAAAATGATAATTTACCACAGCAGCAGTGCTAGGGAATTAAGTTCCTGTTATGATGGAGTTTAAAGAGAAGTCTCATTTTGCAGCTGGCTGGGCAAACAGCAGCTAATAGTTTCTGTAAGTCCTGGGACACTAAAAAGAAGCCATGCAATCCACCACTTGCTTCATTCATGCTGTTGCAGCTTGGTCCAAATGGTTTTTTCACAAATCTAGCACATGTGATAAAGGCTGGATATAAAGGAGTAACCTGATTGACCACAATGGGTTTTTTTTTTTTTCACAAATCTAGCATATGTGTTAGAGGCTAAATGCAAGAGCTTAACTGTTTGGTTCCACAATTCTGAATGTCAAACCCAGCTAACCAAATATAGGCATGAACATTCTTGTTGTGTTTTATATGGCTGGGTTATGAGATTCACATTGTAATATGAAATTGTTCTTGCAAGTGACAATAAATGTATACAAGTGTTATTATCCATTATATGTTGTAACAGTAGGTACATCACACCACTGGGGATAATTTCTTACCACTGACTTTCATTTTGACCAAAAACCTGACCCAGAATTCATCAAACTTTTAGAGTCCTCAAGCTTATTTACTTCAGACACAGACCTTGACAGTGCATAGCATGTTCTGTTTTTCAGGCTTCTGATTGTTGTTGTGTCTGCCTGCTGTCTCAGCCTTGAACTCATCGAAGCTGATGCTGTGGTCATTCTTGCCATCATATTGGGCAGTGAGTAGGGTACAGAGACTTTCTTTAATCTCCAGAGCAGGCTTCTTACAAGACTCCACCACCATCAATCCCAACCCCATTGGCCAGGCTGAAAAAAGTCAGCATTTTTCTTGCATGAGCCAGTCTTATAGTACACACATCCGTCAGTGTATTCTTATAGTACACACATCCGTCAGTGTATTCTTATAGTACACACATCCGTCAGTGTATTCTTATAGTACACACATCCGTCAGTGTATTCTTATAGTACACACATCCGTCAGTGTATTCTTATAGTACACACATCCGTCAGTGTATTCTTATAGTACACACATCCGTCAGTGTATTCTTATAGTACACACATCCGTCAGTGTATTCTTATAGTACACACATCCGTCAGTGTATTCTTATAGTACACACATCCGTCAGTGTATTAAGAAAAATCATCAAATATTAGTCCATATTACAGACCAAACCTGAGATCATATCATCAAATAAATGTCATAGAAAAGATATGTGCATATATATACACACACATATAGGGATTTCGCTAAGGAAGACACCAGTCCGATGAGACAAATCAGCAACCCATAGCTGATATGCTAGCGTCAGGGTGATCGAACCATAGCTGACCAAAACCCTGTCCCACCTCTTCGTGGCACCTCCAGTAACAAGCCTATCCTGGCTAATGGGGCAGGGATCACCATAATCCCCATGGTGGTGGAATCTGCTAAAGAAGCATTGCACACCCCCTGCTTTTTAGCTGTACTCCGGGACTGAAAAAGTAGCCGCCATAACCTGCTCCCATGCCGATACGATGCTGTGCCCCAACATCTTCACAGCATCGGCTGCAAAGAACACCAGCTCGCAGTTACAGAGAGATAGAAGGCAAGACAAGACATACACACATATATACATACACATACATACCACAAGTTGTTGATTATGAATTATCATATTTCATACTCATAAATGTGATAGAAGAAAGTGCACAGTTAGCTGTACTTTTGATTTGGAAAGATTGTAAAATTAATAAAAACAACATATTTTCTTCTTTTTTTCTTCTGTTATTCTGAAACACACATGCATAAACATTATTTTGCTTTCTGTTCTCTTGTGCAGGCTTATTATAGGAGAGCTTCAGCCAATATGGCTCTTGGGAAGTTTAAGTTGGCCTTGAAAGATTTTGAAGCGGTTAGTAATGATGTGTTTTACAATGGTGTGTGTATATTGTTAGTAATAATGTGTTTTACAATGGTGTGTGTGTGTATTGTTAGTAATGATGTGTTTTACAGTGGTGTGTATGTACTGTTAGTAATGATGTGTTTTACAATGGTGTGTATGTATTGTTAGTAAATATTGTGTTTTACAATGGTGTGTATGTATTGTTAGTAAATATTGTGTTTTACAATGGTGTGTATGTATTGTTAGTAATGATGTGTTTTATAGTGGTGTGTATGTATTGTTAGTAATGATGTGTTTTACAATGGTGTGTATGTATTGTTAGTAAATATTGTATTTTACAATGGTGTATATGTTTTGTTAGTAATGATGTGTTTTACAGTGATATGTATAAACTGTAGGTGATGATGTGTTTTGCAATGGTGTTTGTGGACTGTTAGTAATGATATGTTTTACAGCGGTGTATGTGGTCTGTTAGTAATGATATGTTTTATGATGGTGTGTGTGTATTGTTAGTTATGATGTGTTTTACAATGGTGTGTGTGTGTATTGTTAGTAATGATGTGTTTTGCAATGGTGTGTGGACTGTTAGTAATGATGTGTTTTACAATGGTGTGTGTGGACTTTTAGCAATGATATATTTTACAATGGTATGTGTGGACTATTAGTAATGATATGTTTTACAGTGGTGTATGTGGTCTGTTAGTAATGATATGTTTTATGATGGTGTGTGTGTGTATTGTTAGTTATGATGTGTTTTACAATGGTGTGTGTGTGTATTGTTAGTAATGATATGTTTTACAATGGTGTGTGTGGACTATTAGTAATGATGTGTTTTACAGTGGTGTGTGTGGACTATAGGTAATGATGTTTTTTACAGTGATGATATGTGCAGGGATCGTGTTAGGATTTTTTGAAACCAGTACAGTTGTACCTGTCTTTCACCTTGCATGAAATACTTTCTGAAGTATTGATTTTCTCATTATAACATTCGGTGTTTTATACTTTTTTTTATATAAAATTAAACACACTTTATAAACATTAACGGAAAATAAATACTGATATGAACTGTTTTTCTTCCTATCCTATTTGCAGTGAGACTTAATCTGAACAAAATGCTCACATTCTGGGTCAGAGTCAGAACTGGCTGATTTTTCTCTGTGAGAGCAGTCTGCTGATGTGATTATCCTCCATGTGATTTCATTGGTTAATTTTTCTCTGTGAGAGCAGTCTGCTGATGTGATTATCCTCCATGTGATTTCATTGGTTAATTTTTCTCTGTGAGAGCAGTCTGCTGATGTGATTATCCTCCATGTGATTTCATTGGTTAATTTTTCTCTGTGAGAGCAGTCTGCTGATGTGATTATCCTCCATGTGATTTCATTGGTTAATTTTTCTCTGTGAAAACAGTCTGCTGATGTGATTATCCTCCATGTGATTTCATTGGTTAATTTTTCTCTGTGAGAGCAGTCTGCTGATGTGATTATCCTCCATGTGATTTCATTGGTTAATTTTTCTCTGTGAGAGCAGTCTGCTGATGTGATTATCCTCCATGTGATTTCATTGGTAAAAATCAAGTTTTTGATAATATAAACCAGTTATGGTAACTGATGACCGCCAAAAGTTTAGGGTTTCTAGTTTTTAATCAGTAATTAACCAGTAATTGCAATTACTGGGTGTATGTACTTATTAATTATGTGTTCTACAAGGCGTTCCATAAGTAACTGTGCACTAACTCAGTATCGATTCCAGTATCATAGTGATATCATAATGTCTGTGGTATCTAGCCACATCTACCTGCTGCAGTCATTAAGATATCACTACGATACCAGAATCAATACTGGGTTAGTGCACAATTATTATCTGAATGCGTTGTACATCTCTTTGTTTAAAATCATTAGTAATGTTGTGTCATATAGTAACACATATGTTTTACAATGCTGTGTGTAGATCATTGTTACTGATGTGTTCCACAGCTTCATGTTTAGGCCCTTATTTCAGATGTATTCTATAGCGCCGTACATAATAATGATTACACTCCACTACATGTAAATAATATCACTCTAGCAGTCAGGGTTGTGAAGTTGGCGTGTCAGCCTCTGGCTTCTGTTTTTCAACTCTCCAGCTCTTACGTCTCTACCAGTTCTGACACCTCAGACTTGCTTCAGGTGCCACAGCCCTGCCTGTAACCCACCCGTTTGGGGAAAAAAAAAGATTAGATGTGCTGTAGATTTTAATTTATTTACAGTTACGTTTTCTATTTTGAGTTGCCAGCTCCAGAGAAGCAGTTTCTAGATGTGCTCTAGATGTTGTTTCTTTGTCTGGGCAGAGCAGCACAGGAAAGCCTGTCTTCTAAAGCTCCCGTAGAATGGTTGGGAAGCTCCCACCTAGCCACCTGTCAGTTCTGGTGATTTCATCAACTTGTTGCTGTGGCTTCTAGCTCACATCCACCACTACCATCAACCCGCTGCCACATCAGAACTACTTTTTTCTCACCGTACTGTGTAGTGATTGTAACATGTGCTGTATGGATTCAGTAGCTGCATGTCCAGTTTATTTTTTTACAGGTAACAAAAGCATGTCCAAATGACAAAGATGCCCGGGTGAAATTTGAAGAATGCAACAAAATATGTAAAAGACTTGCATTTGAAAAAGCAATAGCTTCAGATGATGGGAAATGTGTAGCAGACACCATTGATATTACCAGCCTAGGTTTGTGTCGTTTCCATTTTTCATCTTTCTGTATACTTAAACTAAGTTTGTAGTCAGAGAGAGTTGTATTCCTTATGAGACTTTAGTAGATAGTTAAATTCAGAACAGAATATCAGTGAGACAGTTGTGCAGTTTGGCTTCTCTTTTGAAGGTAGTACTTCAGTCAGTTTTAGTGTATAAATCTTGGCACCTGACAGACTTATGATAGGATATTACCTCTGAAAATGGGAGTAAACTACACACTGATGTTTGTGCAGTAAGTGATAAACAGGTGTAAAGATAAACATAGCCATATCATGCAGTAGAGGCACCAATGGGATGTCATAATTGTCCATCACTGCCATAAAAGTTTAGGCCACGGATAAAGTCTCCAGGCATATGGTTCTTGGATTTGTTCTTCTCTCAATGTGTATCCATCATCTCTGAGCACTTTCATAATTTTCCTTCTCCAAGTAGTTCATAGCCTTCCTTGGTTTCCCTTTCCCTGGAGGTTCCATGTCAGTGCCTGCCTTGTCATGCCAGTCGCTGGTTTCCTCAGTGCGTGGCCAATGCACCTCTATTTTCTAGACATGATTTGTAGTTTCATAGACTCTTTTTCTGCTCTTTCCCAGACCCGCTCGTTCCTGGTCTTGTCCTGCCATTTTAATGTTTAGAATCCTTTTAAGGCAGCAGTTCATGAATGTTTGTATCCTCCGTTGTATTGTCTTTGTCATCACCCATGTCTCCCAGCCATATAACAGGACAGTCTTTACCCGTATTAAAGAGCCTGAATTTGGTTTATTCCAGTAGGTCTGGAAAAAATTGGCCTGATTGTGAAATTAAACCAGGTACCTTCTGATCAGCAGACGACGGCACAAACAACTTAACCAGCACAGCACCATTAAGTTGGATAAATGCAGTTCTGGCCTTGGTTATTCTAGACTTAACATCCTTTTGCATTTCCCTGTGTTTATCAACTGTGCTGTCTGAATATGTGAAATAAGAGGATATAGTGTCCATATTTTCCTCGACCTATCAGCATGCTAGAGGACACCACACCAGACTGATTTTGTTTTTCCAACGCCAAGAGAAACCAGATACTCATTTCCGCAGCTGCGGGCTGCCTAGGTCAAACCACCAACCATGTCTTGGAGAAGCAGGCTTTCTAACCACATTGTTGCTGTTGGACATGTTCTCATTATTCTTCCTTACAATTTGTCTTCTCACTTTTTGATGATAATAAAGAAATATCCATGAGTGTCTGTCCAGTCTTTTCTCCTAACTTGTCAACTGCTTGAAGGAGATCAAGCTTCATTATCTGCTCACATCTGTTATAAAAGACAAATAACAAAAAATCCATACAAAAGAGACAGATTATACTTAATCATATTATAGTGCTCAATTTTAAAACTCTTTTTTTTAAGAATTGCAGTTGCATCACAGAAAATAGCACAAATGAAGACAATGTAGCAAGGTACCAACAAGAAAGTTATGTTTACTGAGAACTTACATATTCCCAGTGGCAACATATGGATGTGAAACATGGACACTTAACAAATCATTAGAAAAGAGAATAACAGCATTTGAAATGAAATGCCACAGAAGGCCACTTAGAATACCATGAATGAAAATCAAATAAGGAGATACAGTGGGATTAAGTGTGGCAGAAAACTGGCTTGTTAACGCCATTATATTAGAAAGCTGAGATACTTCGGCCACATCAAGAGACACAACAGCTTGGAGAGGTTGATAGTAGAAGGCATAGTGCCTGGCCACATCAAGAGACACAACAGCTTGGAGAGGTTGATAGTAGAAGGCATAGTGCCTGGCCACATCAAGAGACACAACAGCTTGGAGAGGTTGATAGTAGAAGGCATAGTGCCAAGCAAAAGAGAAAAGAGACAACCTTGCCATAGATGGACTTGGGACATCACAGAAATACGCCAGTCAGCTTGCACAAGACTGTATTGCTGTGAGAGGGACAGCATTCTGGAAATGACATGTCACATGAGTGAATGAATGACAGCAGGGTTCTCAACCTTTCTTACCCAGTGCACTGTTTTCACAGTGTGTCAGAATGTTATTCTGCCATATCCATCTTTTCCTAGTTTGTCTTTATAATCTGTGTCCCATAGCGTTTCCATGTGCTGTAGGGATGTGAAGTGTTAGTGCCTTCACCTTTCAAGGCTACTACAGCATCTAAGTTAGGCAAGCCAAAACCTGTCCTTGCTGGCTTTCTTTTCCTAGGAAAGCTCCAGATACTCATTTCCGCAGCTGCGGGCTGCCTAGGTCAAACCACCAACCATGTCTTGGAGAAGCAGGCTTTCTAACCACATTGTTGCTGTTGGACATGTTCTCATTATTCTTCCTTACAATTTGTCTTCTCACTTTTTGATGATAATAAAGAAATATCCATGAGTGTCTGTCCAGTCTTTTCTCCTAACTTGTCAACTGCTTGAAGGAGATCAAGCTTCATTATCTGCTCACATCTGTTATAAAAGACAAATAACAAAAAATCCATACAAAAGAGACAGATTATACTTAATCATATTATAGTGCTCAATTTTAAAACTCTTTTTTTTAAGAATTGCAGTTGCATCACAGAAAATAGCACAAATGAAGACAATGTAGCAAGGTACCAACAAGAAAGTTATGTTTACTGAGAACTTACATATTCCCAGTGGCAACATATGGATGTGAAACATGGACACTTAACAAATCATTAGAAAAGAGAATAACAGCATTTGAAATGAAATGCCACAGAAGGCCACTTAGAATACCATGAATGAAAATCAAATAAGGAGATACAGTGGGATTAAGTGTGGCAGAAAACTGGCTTGTTAACGCCATTATATTAGAAAGCTGAGATACTTCGGCCACATCAAGAGACACAACAGCTTGGAGAGGTTGATAGTAGAAGGCATAGTGCCTGGCCACATCAAGAGACACAACAGCTTGGAGAGGTTGATAGTAGAAGGCATAGTGCCTGGCCACATCAAGAGACACAACAGCTTGGAGAGGTTGATAGTAGAAGGCATAGTGCCAAGCAAAAGAGAAAAGAGACAACCTTGCCATAGATGGACTTGGGACATCACAGAAATACGCCAGTCAGCTTGCACAAGACTGTATTGCTGTGAGAGGGACAGCATTCTGGAAATGACATGTCACATGAGTGAATGAATGACAGCAGGGTTCTCAACCTTTCTTACCCAGTGCACTGTTTTCACAGTGTGTCAGAATGTTATTCTGCCATATCCATCTTTTCCTAGTTTGTCTTTATAATCTGTGTCCCATAGCGTTTCCATGTGCTGTAGGGATGTGAAGTGTTAGTGCCTTCACCTTTCAAGGCTACTACAGCATCTAAGTTAGGCAAGCCAAAACCTGTCCTTGCTGGCTTTCTTTTCCTAGGAAAGCTCCAGGTACTCATTTTTTTAGGGTGAATGACCCCTAAGGCTGGTTGGTCTGAAGAAATTTTGCCCGAGTGTGGAATTTAACCAGAGACCTGACTGGCAAGCAAGAGCTCTAACCACTACACCACTGCATGGACTTGGCATTGTCTTTATAGAAAGATCAATATTCCAACAGTTTGAGCCCATCAGTCTGTGGTCCCAGTTCCTCACTATAGCATTAGTTTTGTTTTCTTGGTAGTGTTCATCTCATCACCTTTATAATTTGTTTCTGTAACTTTCAGTAATTGATCCAAGCTATGATGGGCCACATTTACAAGACGGTGATGTGACTGTGGAGTTTGTTGATAATCTCATGGAGGCTTACAAGGGGCAGAAGAAGCTCCCAAAGAAATATGTATGCCAGGTACTGAGCTCTGTTTATTGTATGTGTCTGTGGATTGATAAATTGTGTTCCTTCTGTATTATGTGTCTGTGGATTGATAAATTGTGTTCCTTCTGTATTATGTGTCTGTGGATTGATAAATTGTGTTCCTTCTGTATTATGTGTCTGTGGATTGATAAATTGTGTTCCTTCTGTATTATGTGTCTGGATTGATAAATTGTGTTCCTTCTGTATTATGTGTCTGTGGATTGATAAATTGTGTTCCTTCTGTATTATGTGTCTGTGGATTGATAAATTGCGTTCCTCCTGTATTATGTGTCTGTGGTCTCATGTGGATTGATAAATTGTGTTCCTCCTGTATTATGTGTCTGTGGTCTTATGTGGATTGATAAATTGCGTTCCTCCTGTCTTATGTGTCTGTGGTCTTATGTGGATTGATAAATTGCGTTCCTCCTGTCTTATGTGTCTGTGGTCTTATGTGGATTGATAAATTGCGTTCCTCCTGTCTTATGTGTCTGTGGTCTCATGTGGATTGATAAATTGTGTTCCTCCTGTCTTATGTGTCTGTGGTCTTATGTGGATTGATAAATTGTGTTCTTCCTGTCTTATGTGTCTGTGGTCTCATGTGGATTGATAAATTTTGTTCGTCCTGTCTTATGTGTCTGTGGTCTCATGTGGATTGATAAATTGTGTTCGTCCTGTCTTATGTGTCTGTGGTCTCATGTGGATTGATAAATTGTGTTCCTCCTGTCTTATGTGTCTGGTCTTATGTGGATTGATAAATTGCGTTCCTCCTGTCTTATGTGTCTGTGGTCTCATGTGGATTGATAAATTGTGTTCCTCCTGTCTTATGTGTCTGTGGTCTCATGTGGATTGATAAATTGTGTTCCTCCTGTCTTATGTGTCTGTGGTCTTATGTGGATTGATAAATTGCGTTCCTCCTGTCTTATGTGTCTGTGGTCTTATGTGGATTGATAAATTGTGTTCCTCCTGTCTTATGTGTCTGTGGTCTCATGTGGATTGATAAATTTTGTTCGTCCTGTCTTATGTGTCTGTGGTCTCATGTGGATTGATAAATTGTGTTCCTCCTGTCTTATGTGTCTGTGGTCTCATGTGGATTGATAAATTGTGTTCCTCCTGTCTTATGTGTCTGTGGTCTTGTGTGGATTGATAAATTATGTTCCTTCTGTATTATGTGTCTGTGGTCTTATGTGGATTGATAAATTGCGTTCCTCCTGTCTTATGTGTCTGTGGTCTCATGTGGATTGATAAATTGTTTTCCTCCTGTCTTATGTGTCTGTGGTCTCATGTGGATTGATAAATTGTGTTCCTCCTGTATTATGTGCCTGTGGTCTCATGTGGATTGATAAATTGTGTTCCTCTTGTTTTGTGTGTGTAGTCTTGTGTGGATTGATAAACGGGTTTGCTGGAAATGGCTTTGAAAAGGTCAGCTTAGGAAATAGATGTCTGACCTTTTCCTGTTCCTTTGTCTTCTTCAGTGTTAAAGTTCTAGGTCATGCTACATCCAGAGCCCTGTTACAGGGTTGAAGTTCAAGGTTGTGTCCGGGTAGTGTGATCACCCCCACAGCTTCAGCTTTGGGGCTGCACCTTGTGGCCAGGTTTTATTAGGTCTGAATTTGACGAACATTCATTGGTGTACATGTGAGTCCATATTTTGTCAAAACTTTGCCTTACAATCACATCTTTGACATGTTCGCTTCTTCCAGATATTGATACAGGCCAAGAAAATCTTCAGTCAGCAAGAGTCTCTTGTGTACATTGATGTTCCAGATGTAAGTAAACTCCAGCTGTCATATTACATTTTTTTAACGTAATCATATCACATTTTCTTTCACATTAACTCTTCCCGTGCGTTAGGAAGAAACACGGATGTGTCGTGGAGTGCGGGAGTAAAAACGCGGGTCTTGGTCAGTAAGGGGGTCTAGTTGTAAAATGGAATGGAAAACAGTATTTCCATGTACTTCCGTGTACTTATTATGTTTCAAAATATAACTAAATGAATGAAAATTTCATAAATGCAGAGTTTTTTAGGAAAAAAGAAGTAATGTGATGTTTTTAGACACTGATTGTGGCCAGATCACCATCGGCTAGGTCTAGATCTGCACTACTTACCATCTGAGATGTGTAGATCTACTTGTCGATCTCGTATTATGATTCTGTGTTGCATTCTCTCTGAATGAATGTCTGAACTAACCTAACTACTCCTAACTACTTCTCCAGTCATCTAAATATGTCTAGATCTACTTAGAAAACATTCAAGAGCAGCGGGGTGGCCATAGGCTATGTCCACACCCCTATCTACATCGTCAAAAATTGAAAAATTTCCATGCTTCTCGTCCTTTTTCTCACTTGGCATCACTTGTAACTAGGCACTCTTTCGCCATTTTGAAAGTGTCACCGGAATCGCGGACGAAATATGTACAATCTAAATGTTACACCGCTTGTTTTAATGAAACAAACAGTTGTCACTATAATGACCATACGGTAGATTCGGGATACCGGAAGTGTCACTATAATGACCAAATACACTGAAAGAGTTAATCATATACATTACTTCCATAATGATATTTTATATTTAATCCTGTTACATTTAATTTAGCATTTTATCACATTACAAGGATTTTAATTTTGTTTTGTTTTATTTACTTATTTATTTATTTATTTTTTTAAACTGAACTAGAGGAGACTTACTGTCATGTTTGCTGAAGTTTGTAAAACGTTAAACTGTGAGTAATTCTTGTTCTAAAGTGAATGTAATACTTGTTTCAAACTGAATGTAATACTTTATTCCAGAAATCCAAGTTTACAATTTGTGGAGACATTCATGGGCAGTTTTATGACCTGCTGAATATCTTCAAGATGAATGGCAAACCATCAGAAGAAAACCCATATGTATCCTTTGTTACAGCCATATGTGCATGCTTCATTCACTGGCTTCTTGTTAATCCCTTCACAATCATAATTTGGGAAGACGAGAGCATTGAGAAAATGTTGGAATATGGTTTATGGTCTGAGTCATTATCACTGCACTCATGTCCAGGGGTGCTCAGATCCCCCCCCCCCAAAAAAAAACAAACAAACTATATCCATCAGCATCCTGTGGCTGATAGTGCCCGTCCTGTGTTTGCTGACAAGTCCTCTTGTACGTCCAATATGGCTCTCATTCCTGGCCATGCCAATCTGTGCTCTCAGCTCTCTCAGTGTAAGCAGTGACGTGAATTTCCTGCTCTTGAATATTGGGATAACTTGGAAAAAAACAAGAACATTGAGAATAATATTAGGATAACTTGGGAAGACAAGAACATTGAGAATAATATTGAGGTAACTTGGAAAAACAAGAACACTGAGAACAATATTAGGATAACTTGGGAATACAAGAACATTGAAAAAAATGTTGAAGTAACTTGGAAAAACAAGAACGTTGAGAATAATATTAGGATAACGTGGGAAGACAAGAACATTGAAAAAAAATTGAAGTAACTTGGAAAAACAAGAACATTGAGAACAATATTGTGATAACTTGGGAAGACAACAACATTTAGAAGAATATTGTGATAACTTGGAAAGACAAGAACATTTAGAAGAACATTGTGATAACTTGGGAAGACAAGAACATTGAGAAGAATATTGTGATAAATCGGAAAGACAAGAACATTTAGAAGAACATTGTGATAACTTGGGAAGACAAGAACATTGAGAAGAATATTGTGATAACTTGGGAAGAATAATGGGTCAGCTTTCAGAAGTTTTGCAGGCTTGTATCATTTTAGTTTTCACCGATTTTGACAAATATTTCTCTAAACTGTAAATATCAGCTGTTCAATGGAGACTTTGTTGATAGAGGTTCCTTCTCGGTTGAATGCATCATGACCTTACTTAGCTACAAGCTCCTCTACCCAAAGCATTTCTACATGGCAAGAGGTAAGTGTATGTTGTCCCTTTTTTTCCTGTCCTCTGTGATTTCTGGTTTAGTCCCATAAGTTTGAGACATAGAGTGTATGCAGTAAGACAGCATTTCATTTTTGAGAGTCGGCTTCTCTAATACAAGCCATGAGCCAGTGATGATACAACATAAACATGCTTTGTTGTTATTGTTGCTACATACTACCAGTCAGATATCACAAGAATTCTCAGCAAAATGAAGCTCAATAGCTTCTGCAGGAGGCTAACATCTCCTTCCAAAACTGTTATCTAAGATTAGAGGCATTACTAGTCCAAAAATATTGTTTAAAAATTGTTGAGAGGGAATAGAACAGTGCTCCTCAACATTCCAAGTTCCAGCTCTCCCTTCTCTATCCAGGCTGCCCTCGAGTCCTCTAAATATTAAATCATCGTTTGGAAAGATTTTTCATCATTATGCATTTTCTTCCATGACAAAAAATCCACCTGAGGTACTTGGAAATTCCTAGCTAGGAAACCACCTGCCTGCAAGTTGAGAATCACTGGATTAGGGAGTTCTGTGTTTGAACTGTTTGCCTATAATTATAGTCTTATGGTTTCTCCATTGCTGTATGTTCCCTTTACTCTGATTTTACAGGGAATCATGAAAGCTTAACCATGAATCAAATGTATGGATTCGAAGGAGAAGTCAAATCAAAGTATCCTTTTTATATACTTCTAATAGAAAAATATATGTTTCTTATGTTTTACTTGTATAATTTGGTTGTCCATATTACATGACACAGTCTTTTTCTGTTTTCATTTGAGATGACAGGTGTGTTGAGGTGACAGGTGTGTTGAGTTGACAGGTGTGTTGAGATGACAAGTGTGTTGACATTGCAGCAGAAAGATTTGAACTGTGACTTTGTTTGGACTCAGGAATTCATCTTGAACTTTATGGGAGACAGAAAAGAGATTTGTTTATACCCAGACTCACCACCAGAAAAATGATCCTTCCTGCCAGCTCCTGCGCTTTTTGTGTGGCACGGACGGGAACGTCCGCGTTTTTTTTCTGCGGCATGGGAAAGCGCAGGTCTTGATATATATAGGGGGTATAATGAATGTACAAAGTATTTCCACTTTAAAAGTATACATAATATGCATGAAAATAGTTGTAAATGTAAGAAGATTTCATAAATGAAGAGTTTTTTAGGAAAAAATAAGTAGTGCGATGATTTTAGCTGATAATTGTGTAGTACTAAACATCGGCGATGCCTAGATGTACAGTGTTTACCATCGGCGATTTCCAGATCTACTTAAATTTTCACCCAATCTCGTCGTGTGGTGGCATTCTCACTAAAATAATATCTGAAATAACCATCTAACTACTTCTCCAGTCCATTTAATAGGTCTAAATGTACTTTAGGTATATTCAGGAACAGTGAACAGTTGGGTCATAGGACATCTTCTTCTTCGTTCGCTTCTACCACCAAGACCGCACTGTGATCCTACTGAATTTGCGCCTGTGGTCCTCGTTAGGTCCCGTGGTCTCCTGTGTGGATCTCCTAAAGGACTACATGAGATCCCCAAGAGGACCACAAGAGGTTCAGAGTATCGCAGGGCTTTGGCCTATATTCTTGGTGGGTCTCTGAAGCGGATTGCGTGACACAGTGGTTTTCATTGCACCAGTTTAGTCTAGAGTTGGACCTTCTCACCGGAAAACCTCGACATGTTTTGAGATACCAGTGTATCACCGCCGAGTGAGAGGTGGTTGCCATCCAGTCCGGAGTTGGACTTTCTCACCGGAAAACCTCAGCGTGATTAGGATACGCAAACATCCCCGCCGGGCGAGAGGTGGTTGCCTATCTAGACTGCCCTGGTCCAGTGTCTCCGACTTCAGCATTTTGTGGTCATGGCCGCTACCTTTCCTAGTTGTGACCAGGATGGAGCTTTTGTCCAGGAGGACGAATCCTCGCCACTAGTGACTTCCACCCCTGGGTTGAGCCGGTTTAGGCATATTAACCCAGTATGGGCATGTTTGGGACGTGACCGACCTCTAGAGCAGAGGTACTGTGACATGCGTAGCCTTCAAGATTCACCCCTGGTGTGAGCCGGTTTAGGCATAATTCACCAGTATGGGTGTATATCAGGCGTGACCGACCTCTAGAGTGGAGGTGGCATGACATGTCTAGCCATCAAGTTCCACCCCTGGTGTGTGCCGGTTTAGGCAGATTTCACCAGTGTAGGTGTATTTCGGATGTGGCTGACCTCTAGAGCAGAGGCGCCGTGGTATGTGTAGCTCTCGCAGCGATACTACTGGACATACCGATTAAATTTCACTTTATCCATTCCTACACCTTTTCACGTCGGCGCTGCACAGCAACCTTTATTTCTTTTCTGCATTTTCTTCCTTGACCGGGAGGAGCTTCACTCCACGCGCGGCATTCGAAGAGTCTCACCAGCAGTGTCTTAACCTCTGGGACAAGCCGGTTCATGCTTTTCACCCGATATGACTGCACTCAGGACATGGCCGACCTCCAGACCAGAGGTGACATGATTTGACTGTTTGCTTCGCTTTATCATTTCTACCA
The DNA here is from genome assembly GCA_009760885.1 of Achatina immaculata. Taxonomy (NCBI): domain Eukaryota; kingdom Metazoa; phylum Mollusca; class Gastropoda; order Stylommatophora; family Achatinidae; genus Lissachatina; species Lissachatina immaculata. Next base: position 29,854,493 of record CM019718.1, read on the forward strand.
CCTTTTCCGCAGTGGTGCTGCGCGGCAACCCCATTTGCACCTTTCTTCATTGGCCGGGAGGAGCACCGGCTCCACGCACGGCAGCTGAAGAATCTCGCCAACAGCGTGGTCATAGGACATGTCCTTATGCCTCTGAAATCACAATAAATACTGAAATTTCTCCGGTAAAACATCTATTTCACTCGATTGTTAGCCACGCTTTAGACTGAACTATGAAAGGTCACCAGACATGTGCAGATAAATCGTGTACAATAAAAAGTTTTACAATAGTTTTACGTTGCAACGAAACAAAATTGCTATAACGAACATGGCAGTCACTAGACTAACAGGAAGTTATCACGATATCGACTATGGCAGGGAAAGAGTTAAGATGGAGCAAGTAATAGAATTTGTTTCTTTTATTATCAACATTTTTGTTTAACTATTTACAACTTGTTTCTGTTATTATCAACAACGTTTTTGTTTAACCATTTATAACTTGTTTCTGTTACTATCAACAATGTTTCTGGGAGCTGGGGTATTATGTTGTAAAATTGTGGCTAAACTGATAACATTATAATATGGAATTGTGTGTACTGAGTTCTTAGTGACAAGCATTTAAAAAAAAATGAAAATGGCACAGGTTGATGACAAAATATCTGGAGTTTGCTTTTTCTCCTAAAAATTCAGGGTTTATATGAGGTGGTCAAAGAATTACAAAATATTTCTTAAAACATATCAATATTTTAGCCACCACAGCATAATATACGTCAGTGTAGGTTAATAGGGAGTAAAGAGGCCAAAGTTTGGTAACACCACCACAATGAAGCAAATTTTCAGTTTCCTTGACTTATTCCTTTTGATACTCATCTCAGCTGTGTGAGCTGTTCACCGAAGTCTTCAACTGGCTCCCGCTGGCCCACTGTATAAACAAGAAAATATTAGTAGGTTCTCGTGGTGTATAATTTTAATGTTTACGTTTGAATTTTAGCTGTTGTTATTTATTTTGTTTTAATGTTGATGTGAAAATGTGATGCAAGATGTAGTGAAATTGTTTTGATTATGAGTCTTTACTGGTTTTTTTTTTTTTTTAATAAAGCTGGAATCAAATATGTTTTCAAAGTCAAAGAAGTGTTTAATATGTAACTAAAAATTTAATCATAATCATCTTGAAATATCATCCTTATAGATTGTTTGAAAAAGATAAAAGTTCAAATATTATCTGATTTTTATTCCAAGAAGTGATTTCTCTGGCAGTCAAGTGAACGTTGCTGATTTTGTTTCAGGTGATGCATGGAGGGTTATTCTCCTCTGATGATGTAACGTTAGATGATATAGCTAAGACATACAGGAACAGGCAGCCACCAGAGAATGGTATGTCGTTTACACATATGAGATTTTTTTTTTTTCTTTCAGTCAAATTTTCTCACAGTAGTTATTGAAATGTGTGAAAGATTCATACAAAGATTAATCAGATGAAAGTTAGAAATTGCAAAGAAATTTTTCAAAAGAAAAGATAGAAATCCCTTAGTAGTACTAACTGTTAGCGCTAAGATCGGCGACATCAGTAAGCATCAAGCAAGAACAGCGCTTGGCAAGCAAGAACTGGATGACAGAATGCACTTATTCCCTGGAGTATGTATGAAGCATAGCTGCCATCTTGACATGCGCTGTTCTTGCTTGATGCTGTTGAACTGTACTACCCCATCCACCCTATAGTCCTGATTTAGCATCCTCTGATTTCCATCTATTTGGTCCACTTAAAGATGCACTCTGAGGGGTAAGATTTGAAGATGATGAAGGAGTGATTAATGCAGTGAAGAAATGGCTACATAATCAAGAGAAAATCTGGTATAGGCTAGGAATACATGCACTTGTTTCGTGCTGGCGTAAAGCTGTACAAGTTGATTGGTATTATGTTGAATAACACCAATGTTTACATGACATATCCATGTATAGTGTGGTTAAATTTCATGCTTTTTGAATAAACAGCTCCTGAGAAAAACCATGTGGTGCACTACTTTCTTAACTCCCCTCATATGTAACTGTTGCTTATTTAGCCTGAATAAACAAGCTGTAGTCATCAGAAGTTGAAATGAAATATGATTTTTACTTTGGTTACTTTTCACGGTTAAATTTTACCTTCCCACATGGACAACATTAAAGTCTTAGAATTTTATTTCTCACAAAAAAATACACCGTTCACTGATTATTTTATAAATTTTGAGATGATTTAGAAAGCTATGTTTCAGTTTTTTTTCTTTACATGTTTTTATGTTTTAGTTTAAATCAAGTGGTATGTTCTTGACCTCGATTCGCTACAGTTAGCTGTCTCTGTAAAACTTAAGCCTGATATATTATGTAATACTAGCTGATTACCCGGTGTGAAGCCTGATATGTTATGTAATACTAGCTGATTACCCGGTGTTGCTCGGGAATTTATTAATTATTAATACTGTGGTGTGTATTTGATATCGCCATATTTCTCCCACGGACAACCTTATGTTGCTTGCTTAAGGGTGGGTTCACCCAAGAATTTATTCTTGCTCCTGGAGGTGAAACTAAAATATATATAATCAAGTTTAGAATTAAATTAATATTATAGTGAATTTGTAAAAGACTTTACTCTATATTGTGTAGACTGCCCCTGTGACTTGTTGATTGTCTTCTTCTTCTTCTTCTTCGTTCACTTCTACCACCAAAAACCGCACTGTGTACCTACTGAATTCACGCATGTGGTCCTCGTTAGGTCCCGTGGTCCCCTGTGTGGTCCAAAATAGACCACACGAGTTCCACGAAAGGACCACAAGGTGTTCAGAGTATCCCAGTGCTTTAGCCTGTATTCTTGGTGGGTCTCGGAAGCGGGATTGCGTGACACCGTGGTTTTCATTGCACCAGTTTGGTCTAGGGTTGGACTTTCTCACCGGAAGACCTCGGCGTGTTTGGAATATCAGTGCATCCCCGCTGGGTGAGAGGCGTTAGCCCACCCAGGCCAGAGTTGGACTTTCTCACCGGAAAACCTCGACGTGTTTTGAGATACCCATGTATCACCGCCGGGTGAGAGGTGGTTACCCATCCAGTCCAGGGTTGGACTTTCTCACCGGAAAACCTCAGCGTGATTAGGATACGCAGACATCCCCGCTGGGTGAGAGGTGGTTGCCTATCTAGACTTCCCTGGTCCAGTGTCTCCGACTTCAGCATTTTGCAGTCGTGGCCGCTACCCTTCCTAGTTGTGCCCAGGATGGAGCTTTTGTCCAGGAGGATGAATCCTCGCCACTAGTGACTTCTACCCCTGGGTTGAGCCGGTTTAGGCATTATCCCAGTATGGGCGTGTTTGGGACGGGACGGACCTCTAGGGCAGAGGTACTGTGACATTCATAGCCTTCAAGATTCACCCCTGGTATGAGCCGGTTTAGGCAAAATTCACCAGTATGGGTGGTTATCAGGCGTTACCGACCTCTAGAGCGGAGGTGGCATGACATGTCTAGCCATCGAGTTCGACCCCTGGTGTGTGCCGGTTTAGGCATATTTCACCAGTGTAGGTGTATTTCGGACGTAGGCGGCCTCTAGAGCAGAGGTGCCGTGGTATAGTTCTCGTAGCGATACTACTGGACATATCAGCTTAAACTTCACTTTCCACCACCTTTTCCCATCGGCGCCGCACAGCAACCTTTATTTCCGCATTTACTTCCTTAACCGGGAGGAGCTTCACTCCACGCACTGCATTTGAAAAGTTAAGCCAGCAGTGACTTAACCTCTGGGACAAGCTGGTTCATGCATTTCACCCGATATGACTGCATTCAGGACGTGGCTGACCTCCAGACCAGAGGTGCCGTGATTTGACTGTTTGCTTCGCTTTATTCTTTCAACCACCTTTTCCGCAGTGATGCTGCGCGGCAACCTCATCTGCAAATTTCTTCATTGGCCGGGAAGAGCACCGCTCCACGCACGGCAGCTGAAGATCTCGCCAACAGCGGCAGATGAGCTACCAAACGTGACACTCATCTACCCTAAGTAACTGGTTTTCAGGCGCCAGATATTCGCCCTCGCCCCTTCTCCTGTCAGTTTAAAACAGTTCTGCCACGGGAAGGCCAGGAGCTGGACTTGACTGCCAGAGGCTGTTTGTGGCGCGTTTGCAGTCCTTAGAACCACTTGTTGATTGTGAATGAGAACACGTTTCACTGGAAATTGCAATCTCGGAATGAGTGGTATCCATGGGCTAAAAACTGCTTCACGCTCTCCTTGTCCTATTAAGATAGTTGCTTCAGCTACATTGCCCAACGTCCTGTTTACACACAGCCTTGTGCCATTGCAAAGTTTTGGCGGGTCAAGGTTACATACCCTAATTTTCACTCCCCATGCAGATGGAGGCTGAACTTGCATGTAAATGGCATCGAGAGTGTCACTACTCATCTCAGCGACCCCGAAAACTATGGACTCGACACTAATATCAGTTGTTTTCAGTCACTTTTACATGTCACCCCATCCCACCCCTCCTCACCCCAAACACCCCATCCCACCCCCCCCCCCCCAATGCTGATGGGGGCTGAACTTGGACTTAAACGGCATCGGGAGTGTCACTGTTCATCTCAGCGACCCCGAAAACTGTGGATTCATCACTAATATTGGTCATTTTAGATTATTTTTACATTTCGTTCCCATCCCACCCCTACTCCCAAACCTCGCTAGGGGTGTCTTATCCCCACAGTATTTTTTTCATATGTGTACCAACTTTGGTTGAAATTGCTCCAGGCGTTCCAGGGTTATGCCAGAACATACATACATACATGCATACACACACACACACCCACATCCATTTGTATATATATAGATAACGTAATTGGACAACGAAGCAAAACAGTTTGCACGTGCACATGCCCTTCATTTTTCTCTTCACATTGTATAATTAATGGAGGGAGGGTTACACAGATTAAAAATATTTTGGCATTAAGTAAGTAATTGATGTTTATTAGATAGTCATTGCTTTGTATAACTTAAATAATTGAGTTCATTTTGAAATGTGACCATTGATTTCCAAATTGCCACCCAACTGTTGCACGTTGTTTCCAAACTGCCACCCAACTGTTGCACGTTGTTTCCACAGGTATAATGTGTGAGCTCCTGTGGTCAGACCCACAGCCACAGAATGGCCGTGCACCAAGCAAGCGAGGTGTGGGAGTACAGTTTGGACCAGACATCACTAAGAAGTTTTTAGAGAAGAATAAACTTGAGTACATTGTTCGCAGCCACGAGGTTAAGAACGAAGGTTACGAGAGCATGCACAATGACAAGTGCATCACAGTTTTCTCAGCGCCAAACTACTGGTGAGAACACATTACATTTATGTTACATTTGTGTTGCATATTTGTAATATGTTGTAGATGTGAAATTTTGACTATCTCTCTAGTTCATGGACCAGATAATTGTGCTGTAATTCAGCCATCTTCACTCTCCTTGTGAATGCCTTTGTGTATAATTTTGAAGGCTGATAGTGGCTACCCTCCCACTGTGGCATCGCTGGAAACTAAAAAACTGATGCCCTAGCCAAACATGGCAACAGAATAGAACAAACCAGCCACCAAGTCAGTTTCAGGGAGGCCAAGACCATTTTATGAAGCCACTATGACCAAATGTGGGCCAAGAGGCTGGGTGCAGGCAGTGGGCTGGCCACTGCAGGCTGCTGAGTCATCTCCACAGACTCGGGAGCTCACATGCAGACAAATGCCCCTGCAGGGGCAGAGCACAGACTCCAGAACATGTTCTCTAAGAGTGCCCAACTTCTAAAGATCTACGCAGCCAGACATGGCCACGTGGCTCGGGCCTGAGGGAGAATTTATGGGGCTGCCGGGAGGACCTGGAAAGGACGACTTCATCCTGGTGACCAGGTTCAACTTTAGCATAACCAAGAACTTGAATGAAGAAGAAGAAGGCTGGTTCATGCTTCAAACTTGGGTAATTTTTTTACAGTGGAGGGTAGACCAGGCTGATATCCTGAATGCTCTCAGAGAAGACTAGAGAAGCTGGTCGAATTGTCGATTCAAGCAACAGCTATGACTCTGCAACCATGAACAGGTTGCTGGAACATAACATCAGACTTGGAGTGATCAGGCAAGAACGCTTCAGTGGGAAGCAAAGAAGACAACACAGAACTGGCATCATCAGCTGCCAAACGCTGGTGGAAATGTTGAAGATGGGATCAGAGCAGTTATGGACTAATTGTCCGATGTGCAATGAGGATGAGCCATCGACTAACTAATTCCTACATTTTTTTGTATATTTGAGCTGTGAGTCTTTGTGGAGGTATTGGTGAAAACAATGATATTTGATTGATAGGACACTATGAACCTATATTGTGCACTTACATTCTCTCTGCTTATTAAAAGTTAAGGAGAGAAAAATATTTCTTTTGTTAGCTAAGAAAATAAAATGAATTCACTTAATGGTTTTCATAGAATAATTTGAGAAATAAAACGGTGAAAGTAATAATGTGAAAATCAAAGTTTAAATTTTGCTAAAGACCTGCTGAGAGCAGGATTCCTAGAGGCGGCCTAGCTGCCTGTTTAGAAAGCTGAGCATACCAAGCTGAACACACCATATATAACTCTCGGAGCAGTCTTAGTACGGTCATAGCAGATGACTGCTTCATTCCAAGGCATTAGGTTGGAGATTTATTCTATCTAAATTTTAAAAAAAAAAAAATGCCTGACAGACTTCTTTTAAGAAAACTGCGTCAGCAATCAGAGATTGTCATCATACAAGGCAAAAATATTTAGTCATGTCTTTTCTTTCACACTCATCTGTTGTTCCAGAAAATTGTGTGGCATCTCTCATTATAGTTTTATTTTAGTCTGTCAGTTTTGGTTTGTTATCTTCTGTTATTTGTGGTTGAATAATAATTCAGTTCACAACCATTTCTTGTTTCAGTGATACCATGGGGAACAAAGGAGCATATATAAATATAACAGGGGATAACTTAACTCCAAAGTTTACATCATATGAAGCAGTGGTAAGTAGATCCAGAGTTTTCATCTTACAAAGCAGTGATAAGAAGATCTTTATGATACAAAGTTTACTACATGTGAAGCAGATAAGTTGATAAATTTCCTTTACCAGTTGTGATAGCAGTGTGCTTTTTATATGTATGGAACATTTTGAGTTTAATTCTGTGGAAAAAAAAAAACTTCAGTTGTTTTGTTTGTTGATTGATTGCCTCAGGACTTTAAAGTTGCCATGTTTGTTAGTTGATTGGTTTAGGACTATAACAGTTGCCATGTTTGTTAATTGATTGCCTCAGGACTATGACAGTTGTGTTCTCTGCAGCTGACACTTAACTCTGATAAAACAAGCATCTTGCTGGATGGGAACTTGGTAACACTGGCGTGCTGGAAGTTTCAGAGTGGACTTCAGTAGCAGGCTTCTCAGCAGACTCCACTACCATGGCGATCATATGGAGCCCTGATCCATTATTCGGCTCGATGAGCACAGAACACATTCCTTTGGGAATTACAAAGGGCTGTTATAGCGTCATGGCCAGCTCTGGTTCATTGTCTGTCCAGCATCTGGTACATGAAAGCAGATATCAGTCTTCTCACTGACTGTTTCAAGTGTTGACTGACAAATGAAGGATCTCAGGAGTCAAAATAATGTTATGAATATCAGGGGGGGCATAGATAACTGCAAAGTGATGTGTTTGTCAGGGTCTTTTGAGACCCTATTCTAACTCACTGTAGCAGGTTGATCTTGACTGCTGGGGCAGGAATTGTCATAGTACAGTGGCAATGAGATCCCCCAAGCTCACTTTTTGGGATCTTCTCAGCTTTTAAGTGTTTAACAGAGGAGATCAGAACAAGAAATGTTTGGTTTTGGGGGGGGAGGTGGAGGTAAGGAGGAGACCTACTATCAGTGTAATATATCTGAGATAGTTTGACCTGGTTTTACTGTCAAGAAAAGATATAGAACAAGCTGTTCATAGTATATCATTTGTCCTGGTTTGCTGTCAAGGAAAGATACAGGCCAAGCTAATTCAGAGTGTATCACCTTAGTAAGGTGTAGAATTTTGCTTCTTCTGAGAAGTTTGGAAATCGAAATATAACCTTTCATAAAACCACACAGTTCTTCCTCACCTGAATAATGCATCAGATTAATATTAATATGTATTGACTGGTATTTTCATTTCTTTTTTTTCAGCCACACCCCAATGTGAAGCCCATGGCCTATGCAAACCCATTCTTTGGGCTGTTTTAGCTGTAGCTTTGTGCTAGGTGGTTTGTGATCATTATAGCTTGTGATGAGAGCCAGGAAGGAAGGAAGACAGATTGCATGAGGTTGATCAGAAGCTTGCAAGGCATTGTAATGAGAAACTTGAATGTGTGGATTACTTTTGTTATAACCTAGTGCATGTTTTACAGAATTATGTTGATTGTTCATGAGATTTCAAAATAAATAATAAACTGTCAGTTTCAGAACCTGAAGGAAGGTTGATTAAAAAAAAAAAAAAACATGACTGCCAGAAATCATAAGCAGGTACTTTCAGCAGTTTGCAACCAAAGGATGTCTGCTGGCATTGCCAGGCATAAGTTTGTTTCTTCTGAGATCTCAGATTAGAAAAAAAAAAATTTGCCAGGTTCATTTTATATTTATACATATTCTGTATGCCAGGCACATTGTTACGGTTGGTTGAAAACTTCGTAGTTTTGTGTGAGTATGATGGTAAATGATGACATGCATCATTATACTATAATAGTGTAGTAGTGAAAGTTAACTGATTTGGTTTAGACATTTTATACAGATTTTATACGGTGTTAGCAAGGAATATGTTGTGTGATGAATTCAACATGCTCTTGAGTGAAGTAATGCAGGTAATAGTGAACTGCCTTGTCACGTGAAGGTTGTGGATTGAAGATCCATCACCAGTGAGCTCCAGTCATCCTGCTGTAAAAGTAGGCACATGACATTTATGTTGAGAAGACTTATGTTGTAATCACGAACATCTAGCAGCTGGACATAGTACGCTAGATTTTGCTGTGTAGCCATGAAACAAAAATAGAATATCATACATATATATACACGTATATATATATATATATATATATATAATATATATATATATATATAGGCCCCATAAATGTGGAGCTTCATATAAGTTCAAGGTCATTATGAGAAAAACCAAATCAGTTTTTGTTATAAATTTGCAAAAATGTTATCATTTTGTAGTTTTGACCTGAAAATACATTGAAGAAAACAAAACGAGTAATGTGTAATCATTCCACACATTCACCAGTGAAAGACATGATTTTCTATTTATTGAGGCCAAAGGAGTAGCACAGTACTTAGAGAGCTGGGTTCTCATGTGAGTGGGTGGGTTGTAGACTGGTGTCATGCCACCAAGCAAGTGAAAGTTGGTACCTGACATTTGTGTCTGTATTCTCACTTCTGTAAGCTGTGCCACTGAAAAAAAAGTTGAGGCTCTTGTGCTTCTCAACATGAAGGCATTGAATGTGATGATTTGGTGCTGGTTTTACAGTAGTTTTCTGTGACTGAGTGAAAGATATAGCATTAGTTTCATGTCACTTTCATTACCACAAACAGCATCATCATTTTTAGCTAAGTGCATTCTTAATCTAGCCCTGGTATTATTAGCAGTAAAATCTTGTTTTGACCTTGTTTTGTTGTAATACAGTCATATTCTGACCTTGATAGATGCAGTTTAAACTTATAGCAGAGATAATTGCAACACAGTCTAACTCTGGTAGTTGTAGTACAGTCTTACTCTAACCCTGGCAGTTGTAGGACAGTCTTATATCTAACCCTGGTAGTTGTAGTACAATCTTACTATAACCTTGATAGTTGTAGTACAGTCTTACTCTAACCCTGATAGTTGTAGTGCAGTCTTATACCTAACACTGGTAGTTGTAGTACAGTCTTGATCTCTAACCCTGGTAGTTGTAGTACATCCTTGATCTCTAACTCTGGTAGTTGTAATACAGTCTTGATCTTTAACCCTGGCAGTTGTAGTACAGTCTTACTTTAACCCTGGTAATTGTACAGTCTTACTTTAACCCTGGTAGTTGTACAGTCTTCATCTAACTCTGACATATGTAGATTATCATGTGTTTTTATCATCCATTACAAGATCAGTTTTATATAGCCTGTCCTTCACCTTTGTTATTGTTCAAATTGCCTTGCATATTTCACAAGCACGACTGATTAATATAACTTCCTTATTCTTTTTTTTTTGTTTTTTTTTTTCCCTTTTATTGAAAAACTAGGTCAAAGTTCACACACATTAGCTTTTTTTACAAAATTCAGAAATCAAGAATCAAGTTTTGTTTTCCTGTGTTACACTTGTTTTGTAATGTTTACATGATGTGGGAAATGTGGTCTGCTTACCACAGTAACTTAATTAATGTGTTTATCATGTGCATACCATGGTAGCCCAGTCACATCTTTATCACTTCTGTACCACGGCAACTTAGTTTAATTTGATCACTTGCACACCACAGTAACTTTGTTACATCTAATCACTGTAACTGTTAACAGACATTTCATTTTGTATGTGTGATGTGACAAGCAGGTAGGACGGAGTGCGTAGTTCAGAGACTGAATTATGAACATTTGTACAAGAGGAGTATAGTGTTTTATGTTTCAAATTAAACATATCTGGAATTTTCCCACTAACTCGTGGTTGTCTTCCTTCTCTATGGTTTGTTTCTAGCAGCCATGAGAAAAGTCCTGGGTTTGTGGTATAAGCTTTGAGCTGGAGTGAGATGGTCTCTGGGAGGGGTGATGTTTGGTGTGATATCATCTTTGAAAGGAGTGGTGTGGCTTTACGGTTTATGGTCTGGGTCATCATCATCATTGCACTCTGGATATGTCTATAGGTCTTCAGACCCCCCCCCCCCACCCAACATATCCATCAGCATCCTGTGGCTGATAGTGCCTGTCCTGTGTTGGTTGACAAGTCCTCTCACATGTCCAGTATGCCTCTCGTTCCTTGCCGTGCCAATCTGTATTCCCAGCTCTTTCGGCCTAAGAAGCGATGTGGATTTTCTGTCCTCAAAGTCCTACACTTTGCCTGTCTCTGAGCACGTTAACATTATCAGCTCGATGCAATGGTTGTCCATCTGCGATGATGGCAGAGCCAGTCAGCCTATCAGCTCTTTCATTTCCCTGGATGCCCACATGCCCTGGGACATAAATGAAGGTGATTTTGTGAACTGTTGATTTCAGCAGTGACTCGAGCCACTGGCTGCATACAGAACCTGACTTGACCTTCCAGATCATACTCATTGAATCTCTTGGTATGCAGACACAAGTGTAGTCTTGTGCTTTCGTTACCTCCATCATCATCATACTGCTTCTGGTCATAGCTAAAACACAGCTGGCTTCCTGGATTATTCTACCTGCAAAAGTGCTGTGAATGCCCATGCACTCCTTTGATGTCATACAATGGACCCATCTGTCTAAATCACAATGTCTGCCTTATTGGAGTTTTCACAGATGATGACGTTGACCTCAGCATTCACAGCAAGTGGATTCTGTTCCCTGTTTAACCCCTGGGTTAAGCCAGTTTGGACAATCTGCCCCAGTATGGGTGTATATAGGACGTGGCTGGCCTCTAGAGCAGAGGTGCCATGATTTGAGTAGCCCTGACCTCGAGACTACTGGTTACTTCACTTAATCCTTTCTTTCAGCTTTTCCATGGCGGCAACCCTGATCGCATTTTTCTCCATTGGTCGAGAGGAGTTTCACCCCCTGCACGGCAACTGAAGAATCTCGCCAGCAGCGGGAGTCCTGGGTAGCTAAAAAGCAGGGAGCTTACAAAGAAGACTGAAATCAGCTGAAATGTGGCTTTTAGGAAGAATACTGAAGGTACAGTGGGCAGTGAGAAAATCGAATGAGGAAGTTCTGAAAGAGACACAAAAAAATTATAATAAAGATCAGAAAGTGACAGTCCAGATTTGTGGGGCATATTTGGGAGAGGCGGGCTAGAGCACAAAATGGCAACAGGGAAGATGGAAGGTAGAAGAGACAGAGAGAAGAGATGGCATCCTGGCACGGGAAATGCTCAGTGACAAGCCTGTTGAGGTGCACAGGGGACTGAGGGTTTTGGAAGGACATGATTTCCTACGCCTGTCGGCAAGGATCTTGAGAGGGAGTGCAATGCTTCTTTAACAGAATTCCACCACCATGGGGACTATGGTGATCCCAGCCCCGTTAACCAGGCTAGGCCTATTACTGGGGATACCAATGAAGAGGTGGGACAGGGTCTTGATCAGCTATGGCTCGCCAACACGTCAGCTATGGGCCGCTGATTGTGGACAGCATCTTCGTCCTCTATGTTCTCTGCAGCAGACACTGGGATGAACCTACAGCATAACTATAGTACAGAAAGATTACACTAGCTTGCTTCATGTCAGGAAATGGGCCTGATAAGCAGTACAGGCCTTACCACGTTTGCTAGACTGAGGGAGAGCATAAGCCTTTACGTGGAGTTCGGGTCGAGTATTGGCCATCTTTGGTTTGCCGACCCCTGTAATTATACTGACAGCCAGTCTAGACAGGCAACCACCTCTCACCCGGCGGGATGTATGCATATCCTAATCACGCTGAGGTTTTCCGGTGAGAAAGTCCAACACTGGACTGGATGGGCAACCACCTCTCACCCGGCGGTGATACACGGGTATCTCAAAACACGTCGAGGTTTTCCTGTGAGAAAGTCCGACTCTAGACTGGGTGGGGTACCACCTCTCACCCAGCGGGGATATGCTGATATTTTAACACGTCGAGGTCTCCGGTGAGAAAGTCCAACTCTAGACTAAACTGGTGCAACGAAAACCACGGTGTCACGCAATCCCGCTTCCTGAGGCCCACCAAGAATTCAGGCTCAAGCCCTGAGATACTCTGAACCTCCTGTGGTCCTCTCGGGGATCTCGTGTGGTCCTTTCGGGGACCACGGGACTTAACTAGGACCACAGACGTAAATTCAGTAGGATCACAGGGGGGTCTTGGTGGTAGAAGCGAACGAAGAAGAAGAAGATACTGACAGTCAGTCATTTGCATGTTCCTTGCGGAACTTTGCCTCCGTAACAGCTCTCCTGTAGACCTCTCGGTTGTAAGCAAGATGCCCTGCTGCTAATGCATCCATCTGCAGATTATCAACGATGTCTTGCAGCCATCTTCGCCTTGGTCTTCCTCTCTTTCTTTTCCCCATTATGTTCTTCCAAAACAGTCTTCTCTAGATTATCATGACGTAATGTGCCCAATGGAATCTTTAATCCTCTTTACTAGCCAGCCTTCTTCAATGTTAAGTTCTTGTAGTATGGATATATTTGTTCTTTTCTGTGTCCATGATATTTGAAGAACTTCTCTGTAGCACTTACATTCAAAGGCATTTATGTGTTTCTCAGCTGTGTCCAGGTCTCACAGGCATATGTTGCGATGGGAAAGACGTATGCCCTTAAAAATCTTATTTTTGTAGCTGTCTGTTCCTCTCCACTTTAGTTGTTTTACTTTTTGAAGAGCGATAGATGCCATCCCTTTAATTTCCCTCATTGTATCTCCATTATTAGTTAGCAATGATCCAAGATATACAAAACTCTCCACTTCTTCCAAGTTTTCCTCATTGATAAATATATATATTTCCGCTGCCTTATTTGTTTTGTCAATTGTTGTCAATTTAGTTTTCTTCGCATTAAGATAGAGGTTTTACTCTTCGCTGTTCTTACGGACTGACATAACTAGTTTGTCAATTTCTTTTTGTGTTGTGGACAGTAACACTGTGTTATCAGCATATCTAATTTCTGATATTTCATAACCTCCAATTGTTATGAATATCGTAATATTCTTTGTCTACATCTTCACTAACATTTCTCATTATATTTTCAGTATACAAGTTAAATAAGTAAGGCGACAAAATGCACCCCTGATGAACCCCTTGTTTTATGTCAAACCAAATTTTACTAAACATTCTTGTTGTCACAGTTAATTAACTTGACGATAACACAAAATCGTTTTAAGCTACAGCGGCGAACTTAGGGCATGTACGAATGCTTGTGTTTTTTTTTTCCTCAAGGAAAAAAAAAAAGCATTTTGTGCACGCCCAGGACAGTTGTCATCAGCACGGAAGGAATGCTTTAGAAATATGGGCACTTTTGTCACGCAGTCATGAAGTCAAGGGGTGCGACAAGGATGTGTACTATCTCCAGACCTTTTTTCTCTGTATAGCGAGAATATTCTAAGAACAATCATCACAGAACCAGGCATAAAAATTGGAGGATACAATATTAACAACCTTCGGTATGCTGACGACACAGTACTGATAGCTGAGAACCAACAAGACATGCAAAATCTCTTGAATAAAGTCGCCAAAGAAAGTGAACAGAAAGGCCTTACTTTGAACATCAAAAAGACAGAGACTATGGTTATATCTAAGAAACAGAATCCACCAGCATGCAGTATTAAATTAAACGGAACTGTTCTAAAGCAGGTGCAGAAATTCAAATACCTTGGAGCAGTAATAACTTCAGATGGGAAATGCAGAACAGAAATTAGGAACAGAATAGGCCAAGCAAAGACTGCATTTCAGAGAATGAGAAACATATTGACCAACACATCCTTATCAATGAATGTTAGAAAACGAGTCCTAAAATGCTATATTGAACCTATCTTGTTATATGGAAGTGAATCATGGACAATAGGCAAGTCTGCACAAAAATCATTGGAAGCAGCAGAAATGTGGTTTATTAGAAGAATGTTGCGAATCCCCTGGACAGCAAAAATAACTAATGAAGAATGTAGGAGAAGAGCTGGAGAGACAAAAAACCTTGTCAAAAAGATAAGAGAGAGACAATGTACTTTCATGGGACATGCAATGAGAAGAGGGGGCATTGAAAATATTATAACAACAGGAAAAAATAGAAGGAAGAAGATCAAGAGGAAGACCAAGAGAAATGATACTGGACAGTCTGACGGGATGGTGTGAGAGGAGATCACCAACTGAGCTGATGGCCTGCATGAAGGATCGTGTACTCTGGAGAAGCATAATAGCCAACGCCAGTCGGCACGGCACATGATGATGATGATGAGTCATGAAGATTCTCCACACTTGTTACACTGGCTGTTTGTTTCCCGCTAGTAGTGGCAACCCTGCACCCATAATTCTCCTGGGCAAAGAAACTGAATAATTAGCAGAAGTCAAGATGTCGGAAGAGAGAAGAAGCAGACTGCCAGTGGTAAGAAAATGTTAGCTTACCACATTTTAAATGTCTAAACTATCACTTTTTTTGTCAAAAAAGTCCAAGAAGTTAAGATAATTCATACACGATGATAAAAATAGATTTATGTGTGTGTGTTTACAAAGTTAGTGGTATATAAAATTAGTGTCGTATGTTAGAAAAAAAATGTATCAGAATGACGTTTCGACCTTCATCTTCGTCAACCAAAGTAGCAGAGAATGTGAAGAGAGAATGAACGTTGATTAGGTAACTGAAAACGGAAAAAAAGTTGGAATGCAATAAAAAAATTAATTAATCATAGATCTTCGGTCAAACGGTCAGGCCAGAAATATGAATGAGTCAGGCCTCATTCCGGACGAATTTTTTTTTTTTTTAATATGCTTTAGATAAAAACCCCGTCATCGAACTTCAGAGAATAAATAATGAGTTAAGAGAAGTTGCAACACGCATACACAAGAGGAGATTACAGGTTTTCTAGAGATAAAGAATAAGAAAGTGCAGGGAAGAATGATAAGATGAATTCCATAATCAGAAACTCTAGGCAGCGGAAGGGTGACTAACTCCGGGCACACCCTCAGGTATCACAGTTTGTACCGGAGCAGGGAGAATGTGAGCATGGAAGCAAGTAAAACAAAATAGTAGCGTGAACTGATGAATTCATTTGAATTTATGCCTTACAAGTGTTTCATAAATCTGTAGTGTGATTTTGAAGTATCAGATAGGCTTTGGGGGGAGGAGAAGACGTGTATCATTTAGATTAGAATAACTTCTTCGTTTTAGGCATCAGTTTTAATGTTCCATTGTTATCATTTTCTAAATAATAATTTAAATGGATGTTTGTATATTATGATTGTTTAGGTAATATTTATATTGTATTCTGTTTCCTCACACTTGTCTCCAAGGTCCTGTCTTGTCCTGTTCTGCCCTGCCTTGCCCTGTCCTGTCTGCCCTGCCTTGTCCTGTTCTGCCCTGCCTTGTCCTGTCATGTCTGCCCTGTCTTGTCCTGTCTGCCCTGCCTTGTCCTGTCCTGTCTGCCCTGCCTTGTCCTGTTCTGCCCTGCCTTGCCCTGTCATGTCTGCCCTGCCTTGTCCTGTTCTGCCCTGCCTTGCCATGTCATGTCTGCCATGCCTTGTCCTGTCCTGTCTGCCCTGCCTTGTCCTGTCTGCCCTGCCTTGTCCTGTTCTGCCCTGTCCTGTTCTGCCCTGCCTTGTCCTGTCATGTCTGCCATGCCTTGTCATGTCCTGTTCTGCCCTGCCTTGTCCTGCCATGTCCTGTTCAGCCCTGCCCTGTCCTGTCCTGTCCTGTCCTGATCTTCATATACCTTTTCAGTGTTGAGGAAGCATGTCCATGAAGAAGAAATGATAAAAATTTTGCCCTTTTGTCTTGTGGCCTTCTTCATTATTAATATTTATTTACAGTTCTGTCTCTTGGAAGAGAGTTGTTTTTTTTTTGGGGGGGGGGGGGGGGTTAATTCTTTTATGATTGGGTTCTACTCTGAATGTTGTTTAGTGAAAAACCACGTCACTTAAAAATAATTTAGAAGCGCTACATCATTTGATAAGGACCAGACTTAAGACAGAAAATGTAAGGACAAAGAGACTGGAATCTGATGTAAATGTGGTTTGTCTTTACTGTGACCTGTTATATTTACAAAATTGGTAGAATCAGTGATGAAAGAGACCGGTCAATTAAACAATGCTTGGTATCTACCACAAACAGCCCAGTACTGCTTCTTTCAAAACTATCTTCTGAGACAATGGTTCTTAGCACTTTTTTTTGTGTGTGGCTGTGTACCTTCTTTCCAGCCTGAGAACAACTGCAGACTCCTCCTTAGAAACAAAGTGGTAAATATAACAAATGATGTCTTATTTAAAAACAAAGTGGTAAATTTAACATTGATGATGTCTCATGTAAAAGCAAAGTGGTAAATATAACAAATGATGTCTCATTTAAAAACAAAGTGGTAAATATAACAAATGATGTCTCATTTAAAAACAAAGTGGTAAATATAACAAATGATGTCTCATTTAAAAACAAAGTGGTAAATATAACAAATGATGTCTCATTTAAAAACAAAGTGGTAAATTTAACATTGATGATGTCTCATGTAAAAGCAAAGTGGTAAATATAACAAATGATGTCTCATTTAAAAACAAAGTGGTAAATATAACAAATGATGTCTCATTTAAAAACAAAGTGGTAAATTTAACATTGATGATGTCTCATTTAAAAGCAAAGTGGTAAGTATAACACGGATGACGTCTTATTTAAAAACAAAGCAGTAAATATAACCCAGATGATTTATCAAAGTTAAGTCATTCCATTTGCTGGCCCATAGACCCCTCCAGAAATCTGTCCATGGACCCCAGGTTAAGAACTACTGTTTGAAGGCAAAAGAAGAACCATTAAATATGCATTTTTCTATCTCCACAGAGCACAGTGCCTCATATATTTCAGTGAAATTTAGTGAAAATAATCTGCATTTTACAACTGTAGTCAAAACTTGAGCACACTGAGCCTATATAACATCATTTGTGAGGAAATCAGTGTCTGACAACATGTCATACTACCTTGATGAGGGCCACCTTTCCAAAAAAGTTTCATTATGGGAAAAGCGTGTTGATGATCATAAAGAAAAGCAGCTGATAAATCCTTTCTCGGAGTGGTGGATTGGAACAACACAGAAACCTGTTATAGACAAGGATGATCCCAACTATGGGCGACCTCCAGAAGGTTCGCTGACAGAACTCAGGGGAAAGAAAGCAGCCATTGATATCAGCACTGAAGTTGTGGAGCTCTGCCATATCATTGCAGATATAGGTAGGTTTCTTCTTGCTAACAGCTAACAGCATCTTATAACTGGAGATGTTATATTACTTTGGTGTATTCAGGGGTGCAGGAGCATCTGCTTGTTGTCCGGAAATTCAGAGTTGGAATTAAGATGCTGTCTGATTGTAGTGGTCAGTGATTCTGCTTGCATCAGGGTTGACAAACCATAGCTGACCAAGACCTTGTCCTGTCTCTTTTGCTTCCAGTAACAGGGTCACCTGGATAATTGAGCAGGAATCGCTGTTGTTCTCACAGCAGTGGAGTCTGCAATAGAAGCATTGCACTAGATGTTGTCCACCCATCTGTGTCATTGTCATCCTCATGTTTGCTGCCCTTCAATCTTGTCCTCAAGTAGAATCTTCAGTCTAATATTATAACTCTTGAAGTGGCCAGAGTATCTTAGTTGTCTTGTTTTTATGATTCTCAATATTTCTGTTTTCAGTTCCAGCTGATCTAGCATTTTTTTTTTTCTTTTCTGTTCACTTGATACACTTCATTCTTATGTATATCCACATTTTGACAGCCTCTATTTTCTTTTCTGTTGACTTATTGAAGGTCCAAGCTTCTACACCATAAAGGAATATTGAGTATATGTAGCATTTTACTAAATATAGTCCAGTTGCTGTGATACTTGTTTTGATGTAAGGGTCTTCCTTGCTCTGTTGAAGGTATTTTTTTTTACCATTCCTACTCTGAGTGGCAAAGTGGTTAGTGCACTGGTCTCTCATGGTGAAGGTTGGGGGCTCGAATCTGACTAGAGGCACACACACACACCCCCCCCCCCCCCCAGCTGTAGAAATGGATGCCTGACTTCTTCTGGAGTTGGGAAAGGAAAGATGGCCAGGCATGATGCTGACCATATCACCCTCTAGTGTGCTGACAGGTCAAGGAAAATATGGGCACTAACACCATATCCCTATGTGCCTCTAAGGCATGACAGGGTTACCTTTACTTTTTTTTTTTTTTTAACTATACTGTTAATTTCTGTTTCACATTTTCCATCTTATGTTATCATATGTCCCAAATACCTGAAACTTTTTGCTTGTTGAAATAATTCCCCATTTATTTTTATATTTAGTATTATTTCCTCTCTGCTGATTATCACATTTGTTTTTCTGATATTTATTTAGAATAACATAAGAAAAATATTAAAAAAATAAAAGTAGCAGGTTGGTTTATTTTTTTTCTTTGCAGTCTACAAACTTTTGCATGTGGCATGATTTTGTTTGTTTGTGTGTGTCTGTCTGTCTGTCTTGCCCTGAAGCTTAGAGGGAGCACTGGACAAGAACCAACCTGTCTTCCAGAGAAGCTGCTAGCAGAGTCTTATGTTACTTCAGCATGGCCAAGCATAGACAGAAATTAACCTCTTACAGAGAAGCTGCTAGCAGAGTCTTATGTTACTTCAGCATGGGCAAGCATAGATAGAAATTAGTCTGTCTTACAGAGAAGCTGCTAGCAGAGTCTTATGTTACTTCAGCATGGCCAGAAATTAGTCTGTCTTACAGAGAAGCTGCTAGCAGAGTCTTATGTTACTTCAGCATGGCCAGGCATATACAGAAATTAACCTCTTACAGAGAAGCTGCTAGCAGAGTCTTATGTTACTTCAGCATGGGCAAGCATAGATAGAAATTAGTCTGTCTTACAGAGAAGCTGCTAGCAGTCTTATGTTACTTCAGCATGGCCAGGCATAGACAGAAATTAGTCTGTCTTACAGAGAAGCTGCTAGCAGAGTCTTATGTTACTTCAGCATGGCCAGGCATAGACAGAAATTAGTCTGTCTTACAGAGAAGCTGCTAGCAGAGTCTTATGTTACTTCACCATGGTCAAGCATAGACAGAAATTAGTCTGTCTTACAGAGAAGCTGCTAGCAGAGTCTTATGTTACTTCAGCATGGCCAGGCATAGACAGAAATTAGTCTGTCTTACAGAGAAGCTGCTAGCAGAGTCTTATGTTACTTCACCATGGTCAAGCATAGACAGAAATTATAGCCTTATTATTATATTCATTCTGAGATTACTTGGAGCATTCTCAGTCCATCTATAATTACCCACATTACACATTTTTCACCACAGCAACACCAGCCAGGGAAACTGAAGAATCTCCAACAGCCTCTCATTTTTCATAGTTTTAATCTTGTCTTCCAGGCATGCGTCAGCCAGACGGAAGCTACGTCATCAAGTTTGGAAAGCTTTTTAATGCCTATACCAGGATCTCTGATAAAGTGGTCGGCATGTTGGTGAGAGCACGGAGACATGGTTTCGTCAAGTTTGAAGGTGAGATGCTGTACCAGCGACAAGATGAAGATGTTCTTATTACATGTGTGCATGTTCCAGATTATGATGAGAAGCCCTGTCTTGCTACGCACTGTCAACCCGTGCCAAGAAAAAAGCGTGACATTTGACGTTAATGCCACACTGTGCTGGACAGTCTCTGACTTTTGGCATTAGTGTCATTCTTTACTGCAAAATCTTACCCTTTGACATTAATGCCATTGTATAGTGGGAAGTTAGTCTTTAGACATTAGCATCACATTACACAGACAAGTGTACCTTGACATTATTGTCTTACTAGATTAAAAAAAAAACTTTTTTATATTAATGTTACTGAGCACAGAGAGGCTTGTGTTGACATCACTTCTATGCTGTAGTCAGCCATTAATGTGGCCATGTAGTAATAATTTGAGTATTAATCTCACACTATACAAATGTCTACATTAACATTTTAGTATTAATGTCACAGTATACAGAGATGTCTACATTATTAAGTTAATGCCATTGTGTGTGAAAAAAAATCTACTTTTGAAATTACGTGCATCATAACTAAAAAAACAGTAAAGAGATACAAAGTAGGTTGGAATCAGCTGAAATGTGGTTCTTAAGAAGAGTGCTGAGTGAGAAAATCGAACGAGAAACTTCTGAAAGAGGCACAAGAAACGAGAAAAATTATAGCAAAGATAGAAAGTGAGATTTGTGGGGCTTTTTTGTTTGGAGGGGAGGAGGGCTAGAGCACTTAATGGCAACAGGGAAGATTGAAGGTAGAAGAGACAGAGAAAAGATGTTCCATGGTTTGGCATCCTGGCACGGGAAATACTCAGTGACAAGCCTGTTGAGATGTACAGGAGATTGGGGGTTAAGGTTATTACATGAATTCCAACGCCTTTCGGCAGGGACCTTTTTAGGGGGAGAGATCTAAAAAAGCTTTTTGTGACATAAATGTCATTATCTGCTGAAAAATAATGTCATATTGTTTTAAAAAACAGTCATTAGACAGTAATGTATAATAAGAGTTTGTCCTTACATTAATATCATTATGTACTACAAAGTTTTTCCTTTGATATTAACATCTTGCCAGTCTGATAGGCCTGTCTTGATATTGTTATACTAAAAAGATTTTGACACTCATGCTATGTAGTTGAAGATTTTTACACTTGGACAATCAGCCTGTTTTAGTGCTAATGTCAAGCTATAATGATGTTTACCTTTTGACATTAATGTCATCACATACTGAAAAAAAAATAGTTTGACATTAATGTCATGTTATACTGAGATGCCTTGCTTATATAGAGAAGTGGCATATATATTCTGCTGATAAATGTTATCCATATACTGCACTGCTGAATTGTTCACATTTAGTATTTACATTGTGTGACATATATATATATATATATATATATGTAGCTTTTTGTGTGAAATTATATACACAGCTAACAGTATGTTAGATTTATATGTGCATCAGAGATATGACTGCTGTAAGATAAGCTTGCTTCTGAAATGTTTTGAAGTCTTTCTGTGCAGTCAGTATTTACAACAAATCATATAAGCATATGATTCTGGTTTCATCATTTGTGTCAGAACACAGGGGATAACTAACTTTTACGATGACATAATGAGAAATGAGATCACTGATTTTTTTGGGTTTTTTTTTTTTCCATCTTGCACACATCAGGTCCCATCATTCATAGCTGTACAACATATTCATTCATTGCTTATACTTCTATCTTGCACACATCAGGTCCCATCATTCATAGCTGTACAACATATTCATTCATTGCTTATACTTCTATCTTGCACACATCAGGTCCCATCATTCATAGCTGTACAACATATTCATTCATTGCTTATACTTCTATCTTGCACACATCAGGTCCCATCATTCATAGCTGTACAACATATTCATTCATTGCTTATACTTCTATCTTGCACACATCAGGTCCCATCATTCATAGCTGTGCAACATATTCATTCATTGCTTATACTTCCATCTTGGACACATCATATCCCATCATTCACAACTGTACAACACATTCATTCATTGGTTATACTTCCATCTTGTACACATCAAATCCCATCATTCACAGCTGTACATTCATTGTTTATACTTCCATCTTATACACATCATATCCCATAATTCACAGCTGTACAACACATTCATTCATTGTTTATACTTCCATCTTGTACACATCATATCCCATAATTCACAGCTGTACAACACATTCATTCATTGCTTATACTTCCGTCTTGGAAAAGTCATCAACTTGTGCCTTCCTGCAAGTATTACAGCTGATATATTCTCAGATGAAACCCTCGCCTTATAATGGTCTTACTTCAGTATTTTAGACTTTATAATGGTCTTAACTGCAGTACTTTAGATTTTATAATGGTCTTAACTTCATTATTTTAGATTTTATAATGGTCTTAACTTCATTATTTTAGATTTTATAATGGTCTTAACTTCATTATTTTAGACTTTACTTCAGTATTTTAGACTTTATAAGGGTCTTAAGTTAAGTATTGTGAATTTTATAATGATTTTACATCCATATTTTGTTTATAAGTTAACCTTCATAAATAAAAAGTACATTTATAAATGATCTACAGTTATAATGCAGTGCTGAACATATAGCAACAGACAGATTATCTTTATAAGGGGACACAACCAGTACAGTTTGGCTAAACACTACATTTTCTTCATCTCATTTACAACTGACTGTATGAGGACAAAAGAACATTGTACATAGAAATATGTAGTATATACAGTACCACCACCCTTCTGTACATGTGTGATTCTCCTGTAGGCATTTCAATTGTTTGCTTCAGCACACATAGCATACCCACACTTTTGTTCCTGTATCTGTGTACAGTGAACCTGAGTCTGCCACTAAATACTCAGCAATAATACAGAAGTAACTGATTTCACCACTAAGTTAGGACAACACAAAGAAGAAACTTGAGACTGTTAAAAAACAGAAAGTGTCTCAAGAGGTTGGATCTAAACTCAAGTTTCTTTCTTTACATAAGAAGCTGTGTTCCAGCTTTTGCTGTCGTATGACATCCAGTCTTTTCTGTCCTTCCAATCTGGAGATTTAGTGTTTGAAAAATCTGAGTTCATACAATCTACATTTTTTTCCAGTCTTTTAACTTTTCCTAAACTCAAATGTTATTACAAAATAATTACTTTTACAGTATGTGTAGTAATGCCAGGGTATCGTACAACTATTGTTGTACATGTGATAGTGCAATTATAATGTTTATATTAATTTTTAGCATCGAACTATGCAATATTTACAGTGATAGTACAATTATGATGTTTACATTAATTTTTAGCATCGAACTATGCAATATTTACAGTGATAGTGCAATTATGATGTTTACATTAATTTTTAGCATCGTACTGTGCAATATTTACAGTATTATGTGACTTTTTCCTTCTCAATAATGATGTGAGAAGCTGTCACAACACAGAAGCGTTAGAGCTAGACTTGGAATCATATACAACCATCATAAGTGATCACATTAACCAGCAATTACTGATTTTAAAAAAATGGAAAACTGGAACTTTTGGAGGTTGATGGTTACTGTAACTGGTTTATGTAAATCTGATAGAACCAGTAAAAAGCAACCAGCACAATTGGAGGATAATCAGTGCATAGAGGAGAATCAGCTGGTTTTGGGTTTGGTTCAGCATTTGAGCAGCGGATAAAGATGAAATCTCACACAAATTAAAAAAGAAAAAAAACCTCATGTGAACATCCACTTTCTGCTGATATTTGTAAAGTATGTTTAATTTTAATTTTAAAAAAATAAGGTATTGAATGTTGTATTGACAAAATTGGTATTTTGGGGAGTGAAGTGAAAGACAGGTACAGTTGTGCCGGTTTCAGATAATCTTAGTGCGATCACCGCAGTTGTCAGTCTGAGTGCAGAAGAAACTACTCCCCAAAGCTCAAAGCTTATTTGGCTGTAGCTAGACGAGGTTTCCAGGTTCTACAAAATATGAACAACTTTTCGTGCCAGGTTGGTCGATTAATTGCTGAGAACAGGCAGAGGCCGGGCTTGTTTTCTTGTTGAACTAATTTGCTGTGTCACTTGACAACATCAGGGAAGATCATTTGACATAGTCCAATGTGATAAGAAACTAAATGTGATAGAACAGTTGTGCAGATTTCTGGCGGGCAGGTCAAATTTCTGTAAGAATAAACTATTTCTTGATCTGCCTCTGTGATCTTGGATATAGTTATTTTATTTTGTAGGTGCTACTGTCCTGCATGTAGTCTACTATACAATTATTTGATTGTACATAAGTTTCTAAAAAAAAAACAAAACCGGTTTTTATAAAATTATTATTTATTGATCTGCCACTGTGATCTCGGTTATTATTTTATTTCTAGGTACTTTTTTTTTTATATGTAGCCTATATCTGTATAGTCTTTTGTGAAGGAAAATCATCTGTGATAATATCATACACTGAACAGCTTGCATTGCTTTTGTTTAGTTTGAAAGTGCTTGGCAATAAAATAGTATAAAATGTTTTCTCTTCTTGTTATAAGCTACTTTTGCTGGGCCAACAGGGTGGATATGTGATATTTCAGGTGGGCCAGCAAAGTGGATATTTGACACTTTCTGTTTGAGAGTTCAGGAATAAGAAAAGCCACAATGTCCCTCTCTGAGTCCAAACACATGACCATGTTTGCTGCAACACTGAAGACCAACAGTCAATCAAACATGACATGTGACAAAATTTTATTAACAATATAAAGTTCAGTCAAACAATTATCAAATCAAAATATCCACAACAATCACGCATAAATACTTGCTGAACAGGCTAAAATAAATGACAGACTGAGAATGGACAGGTGACATTGATAAAGCTGTATTAGAAAGACGGCGGGAATGAAAGAATAGTGTGGCTGTGAAGAGATTGCTGGAGCTAGGACAAATTAAAGTGCTGGTGAACTGTGTCAGAAAGTAAAACAAAGAATCTGTGGAGAGGAACAGACAGAATTACAAAAATAAGATTTTTAAGGCCATGCATCTTTCCCATTGCAACATATGCCTGTCCTGGACACTTAACAAAACAGCTGAGAAACACATAAATGCATTTGAATGTAAATGCTACAGAAGAGTTCTTCAAATATCATGGACACAAAAAAGAACAACTATATCCATACTACAAGAACTTGATATTGAAGAAGGCTGGCTAGTATAGAGGATTAAAGAGAGGAAACTTAAATATTTTGATAATTTAGAGAAGACCATCTTGGAAGTCTTGCTCACAACCGAGAGGCCTACAGGAAAGATGTTAGGGAGGCAAAGTTCTACAAGGGACATGCAAATGAATGAATGAATGGTGAACTATGTGGCAGAGAACGCGTTGTAAAGAACCAACACTTGACAAGACCTATTAGCAAGCATACTCTTGGATGGATGCTGTGGCATATATGGGGCTGTCCTGAATACAAGGATGCCAGAGTCTGATTTTGAACTTGACTTTTCACCATGTTAAACTCAACAGATCAGTGACAGTCTTTCACAAGCTAATCAGCACACTCAGCTTTTTATATCAGTTTTTCTCCACTTGTAATCCTGCAGCACAATTTCCTACTGTTCCTGACATAAACATACAGAACATGTCACTCCAGTGATCGGACATAAACCCCACTAAATAATTCTGTGATAGATTTCCTGATCAAATAACAAATCAGATGTACAATAATTGCTGCTTTACAGGAATACATGAACCCTGTTTATGCATAATGTTTCAGCATGACCCTTTCACTGACACTATTAAATTTTTGTTCAAAATGTCTGGTCTGCGATGCCGGAAGCACACACATCAAGAATTCTGATTTGTCCCTTTCTCTTATGTAACCTGCAGCGATTCTACAAAAACAGATCAGGCATAGTTTTATACCTCGCATTCATTCCAAGATTTTGTTTTGTGTTCTGGAACTCATTCCATTTTAGCCCTTTCAGCTTTCTCATATCTTACAATCTGGCTTGTATCGCTGAGCAGATGTGCACTTAAAAATCCCACATGACTAACAGATGACAACATCTGTGTGTTCAAAGTACATATAAGGACTGAAGCACATACTGCTTGATTTCATTTCAAATGCTCTCAGTTTTGTTTCTTGAATGTTCCCTACAACAGCCAACTTATATAGCTCACATTTGGATATTTATAAAACATTTATGGCATTCCTTCATATATCTCACTGCCCTTCATTTGTCCTTTATTCTGATGATCATGCTTCTTTGTTTGTGGTCTTTTCTTGCATCACTTTTTCAGCCTATTGAGATACTGTTCTTTTTGGTAGTCCTTTCTTTCTTTTTCCCTCAGAGTTTTCCTGTGATTGCCAAGTTCTCTAACTTGTGTCTTAGAACACGCTGTCTTCTTCACTTGCCAGAGCAGCGTTGATCTTCACAGACTGGCAGGGAACCAAAGATGTTTGTGCCAGAGTGACACCACAGTTAACAAGCTCAACAAACTAGAACTGACCAAGGCTCTGCTGGTACCCCCAGCAACAGACACAGCCTGGCTAACTGGACAGGGCTCGCTGTGCTCCACAATGGTGGAGCCTGCCATGAAGCTCACTTTTCTGTGAAGGTCTTGAAGCAAGCCATTAAACCCAACACAACAGCCATTTTAAAATCTTCACTGCAACACTGCTAAGAAGATCCTACTTGCAGTTCTCAGGAGACAGTAACCAGGCAGATAATTAAAATGCCAGATCACCCTCATAATGTGTCTAATCAAGAAGATGTCTTCAAACCTTTCCTCCACAGAAGATAAAAGATATTAGAAACAACAATGAATGTTTTAAGATGAGTGCTGCACACATACAATGCACCAAGATGGAAAATCCAGCAGCCTGTTAAAATAACTGTGTATCACATGCACACACATATATGATGTACAAGCATTCTTTGTGGAGCTGAGTTAGTCATCGTGAATGAATGCAGAATTTGTGAATTCTACCAGCAAACCTGAAAGTGGACAAATATGAAATGGTTAAGGAGGTCTAAGTTGAAGTCACAAGCCATAGAGGTAACAGGTATGGGTCATTATCTGGCAACAGAATGCCTGTACATTTTATTACCTTGCAACACAACACCTGTACATTTCAATACCTGTCACCAGACGAGAGAAAAACTCCTACATCCAAGAACAGACAAAATCAAGGTCTAGATTACCATGATCTAAAATTATCATCTCTTGTCCTCTGAATCTTTCTTCTCTCGTTGTTGTGTCTGAATGGTCTTGGAATCTTCCCAAGGTCTTGGGCCTCGGATGTTTTCCCACTTGTTCAGATCTTTCTGCTCAATCTCCTTCAAAATAATAATAATAATAAACATTCTCAGAAACATACAAACTAATAATCAAAAGGGAAATCAAATACAAAAGATGATTAACAATATTCACATTTCAGTGGGAAGTATACTAAGTCATACATGTTTATAAAACCTGAACACATGGTGTGAACTCTACTCCGGACTAGTACTGGGTCCTCACAACCTAATCATGATAAGTCAGTTCACTATCAACTTTTCTACTCTCATCCTTCATTACACCACATTTACATTTCCTGACATGCAAAATACCTGCTGGCCTTGCTACCCATCATCAACAAGAAATATATGTACAAACAACACACAAACTACGTTTCCCTTCATCAACAAGAAATATATGTACAAACAACACACAAACTACCCATCATCAACAAGAAATATATGTACAAACAACACACAAACTACCCATCATCAACAAGAAATATATATACAAACAACACACAAACTACGTTTCCCTTCATCAACAAGAAATATATGTACAAACAACACAAACTACCCGCCATCATTAAGAAATATATGTACAAACTACCCATCATCAACAAGAAATATATGTACAAACAACACACAAACTACCCATCATCAACAAGAAATATATGTACAAACAACACACAAACTACCTGTCATCAACAAGAAATATATGTACAAACAACACACAAACTACCCATCATCAACAAGAAATATATGTACAAACAACACAAACTACCCATCATCAACAAGAAATATATGTACAAACAACACTCAAACTACCCATCATCAACAAGAAATATATGTACAAACAACACACAAACTACCCATCATCAACAAGAAATATATGTACAAACAACACACAAACTACCCGTCATCATTAAGAAATATATGTACAAACTACCCATCATCAACAAGAAACATATGTACAAACACACAAACTACCTGTCATCAACAAGAAATATATGTACAAACAACACACAAACTACCCATCATCAACAAGAAATATATGTACAAACAACACACAAACTACCCGTCATCAACAAGAAATATATGTACAAAGACTGCATAAAGAACTTCAGTAACAACAGAATTCACCAGATTTACTGCAGCACTTAAAGTTAAGTTATGTTTACTTAACACCAGGAAACCTTGGACACCTGTCAACGGCAACCCTTCATGAAAGTCTGAGTAAGAAATGAAATGTCCCAGTGGCTACTCACCTTCAGAATTTCTGTCTCAGCTTCCTCTACATTAACTACTTTTAGCCCAAGGCGTTCAGCATCCTCTTTTGAAAGCTGAAAAAACAAATAGTCTGGGGACATATTTTGGTCACAGATACTGGCCACATAGCTAAGTCACAGATACTGGCCACATAGCTAAGTCACATATTCCGGTCACAGATACTGGCCACATAGCTAAGTCACATATTCTGGTCACAGATACTGGCCACATAGCTAAGTCACATATTCCGGTCACAGATACTGGCCACATAGCTAAGTCACATATTCTGGTCACAGATACTGGCCACATAGCTAAGTCACATATTCTGGTCACAGATACTAGCCACATAGCTACTGGCCACATAGCTAAGTCACATATGTATATATCCAGTATGCTAAATATGGAACATAACTAACACATCAGAGTTGATAAGTTTTAGATGTCTAACACATCAGGGTTGATAAGCTTTAGATGATTAACACATCAAGGTTGATAACTTTTAGAAAGCTAATACATCACATCTGATAAGCTTTAGAAAGCCAACACATCACAGCTGATAAACTTTAGAAAGCTAACACACCACAAGTGATAAAACTTTAAATGATAAACTTGAAAGCACAATGCACTAATCACTTTAATTCTAAATGGATATTCATCTGAATCTATTATTTTCAATTTTTTTCGGTAATTTTGCCTACCTTTCAAGCAGGAATTACTGCTGTAATACCTACAGCTGTATAGACTTTTGAATTATGAGTTATTCTACATTAAACTCAAGTGAATGACTTCAGAAATTTCATTAGAAAACGACTGCTTGATGTCCTAACAAAGAGGATCTCTGCTAAGTGCTGTTTTTGCTTCATTAATTTTGTTGTTCCTGATAAAGGCACATGGCTTAAATACTGGTTTAAATGTCTGTTTTACATTTCTATGTGCTCATCCCATTGTCTCTTTTGCCAATCCTTTTCACTTTTATTTCTTCCAATTTTTGTTTGTACAACTGTGTCATACACTTCAGACTATTTCTATTACAAACTCAACAATTTTGTTTACCTTTTTTGTCTGCTGAAATTCATAGCGAATGCTTGTGAAGTGCTTCAGGAAGAAAGATCCTCCAGCAACCAAAATCTGTTAACAAGGAAAAGTGAACATGGGCACATTTGATCTCTTCTTCATGAGATCCCCAACATATGACCGTCTTCATTCACACACAAATGTTTAGATACCCAACATATGACCGTCTTCATTCACACACAAATGTTTAGATACCCAACATATGACTGTCTTCATTCATACACAAATGTTTAGATACCCAAAATATGACTGTCTTCATTCATACACAAATGTTTAGATACCCAACATATGACTGTCTTCATTCACACACAAATGTTTAGATACCCAAAATATGACTGTCTTCATTCATACACAAATGTTTAGATACCCAACATATGACCGTCTTCATTCACACACAAAAGTTTACATCCTCAACATGATCGGCTTCAATCACCAAAAGTCAGCGAGACTTATATCAAAAGATGAATCTCTGTTTATTGCACGTACAGTATTTGATAGTTTTCTAACTTAACAAAATCTGTATAATTTTTTTTTGTTACTTACAATAAAAGGTAGCCCCGTTGTTACGAACTTTCTTCTCATGAGACTGTCCCATGCTCTCCGCACAAACTCCGCCATTGTGACCTCAATGTTACCACAGTGGTTCTCAAATTTTACTATTTGAGACCCCCTACAACGTTAGAGGAGAAAGATTCATACGATTCAATTATCTCAATCTTTCACTGTTTCTGGTGGTCACTGAAATAAAAAAGTGGAGGATTATGACTGATTATTTAACAGGAAAATAAACTGTAATGCCAAGTTAAATTCACAGAATCATTCATTCATTCATTTGCATGTCCCTTGCGGAACTTTGCCTCCCAAACAACACTCCTGTAGGCCTCTCGGTTGTGAGCAAGATGGCCTGCTGCTGATGCGTCCATTTGCAGATCGTCAACGATTTCTTGCAGCCATCTTCGTTTTGGTCGTCCTCTTTTTCTTTTTCCCCATTATGTACCCTTCCAAGACGGTCTTCTCTAAATTATCATGACGTTTAATGTGTTCAAAATATTTAAGTTTTCTCTCTTTGATCCTCTTTACTATCCAGCCTTCTTCAATATTAAGCTCTTGTAGTATAGATATATTTGTTCTTTTTTGTGTCCATGATATTTGAAGAACTCTTCTGTAGCATTTACATTCAAAGGCATTTATGTGTTTCTCAGCTGTTTTGTTAAGTGTCCAGGTCTCACAGGCATATATTGCGATGGGAAAGATGCATGCCCTTAAAAATCTTATTTTTGTAGTTCTGTCTGTTCCTTTCCACAGATTCTTTAGTTGTTTTACTTTCTGAAGACCAATAGATGTCCTCACAGAATAGCAGGAGAAAAAAAATATTGTAAAGTGTTCTCTTTCAGTTTCAATATTCAACTATATACGTGCTTGTTGTTGCATAATAAATAAAAATAAAACATCATTGTAGGTATGTCAACATGATTCCATTCACTATGTTATTCTATTAGAGCGTTGCACAAGCGAGTATGGGGGGGGGGGGGGGGCTGAAAGATGAGATGTAGTGAAGAAGGACTAAAACTGTTAGAATTTTGTTTGAAGGTGCAGCGAGCAAACTTCACTTATTTTCACAGTGGGAAAACTCGCAGTGTTCAGGCAGATACTGCTAGGTTTACTGCTAGGTTTAGTGCACATTAGGTTTACTGCTAGGTTTAGTGCACATTAGGCTTACTGCTAGGTTTAGTGCACATTAGGTTTAGTGCACATTAGGTTTACTGTTAGGTTTAGTGCACATTAGGTTTACGGCTAGGTATACTGCACATTAGGTTTACTGCTAGGTTTAGTGCACAGTAGGTTTACTGCTAGGTTTAGTGCACATTACGTTTACTGCACATTAGGTTTACTGCTAGGTTTAGTGCACATTAGGTTTACTGCACATTAGGTTTACTGCTAGGTTTAGTGCACATTAGGTTTACTGCACATTAGGTTTACTGCTAGGTTCACTGCACATTAGGTTTACTCTTAATGAAATCGACTTACTGTGCCTTTAATATACACAAGAATGTGTATTACTTTTGGTGAGTTCCAGACATCTTCTCCTTCTACTTCCCAGACTGAGGGATCACCGCAGTTTTACAAACTCTATTTTAGCAATCATAAAGTTTGCTGAAAGTTGAGTTTTAAAAAATTATAAGAACATCAATTCTGTACACTTTGTGATTTTAATCCCATTTACAAAATGTCTAGCAGAGTTTAACATGACAACAAAAGCTATTGGTAATAACTACATCAAACTCTCGTTTAAAACTATTTTGACACCCCCACTCCACCTTCCTTCTCCCCCCCCCCCATTACTTTCTCTCACTCTTTATCACTTTCTCATAGATGAGAGACAAAGAGCAGAATGCCTTCATCTTCTGAGAATCTGAGAAATATGGAGAGAGTTGCGTACATAAATTATACATACTCTCTAACTGCTTGAGAAACTCAGGGACAAAAGACTACCCCTGCTGGTATGGAAATCTAGCAGGGTCCCAGTGGACGTAAGAAGCGGAATAGCAAATGTATCTGGTCACCAACAGTTTTAGGGTGCAACCCAACAGGAATTTTTTCGATCAGTTTATTCGCCCCTAACCTTTGACCCTCCCGTATAATATATACGGATGGCACAGTGACTCGGAACAGCAGAAGTGGGTGGGGTTTTGTTTCCTACTGAAATGGAAGAATCGTGGCACACAATAATTAGTGTATAAGTATACAACTATACACGAACCACTGCAGTAAAGCTGTGATGCCATCATCATCATCATCAGGTGCTGTGCCGATTGGCGTTGGCTATTATGCTTCTCCAGAGTACACGATCCTTCATGCAGGCCATCAGCTCAGTTGGTGATCTCCTTTCACACCATCCCGTCAGACTGTCCAGTATCATTTCTTTTGGTCTTCCTCTTGCTCTTCTTCCTTCTATTTTTCCTATTGTTATAATATTTTCAATATTGCATGTCCTATGAAAGTACATTATCTCTCTTATCTTTTTGACACGATTTTTTGTCTCTCCAGCTCTTCTCATACATTCTTCATTATTTATTTTTGCTGTCCAGGGGATCCGCAACATTCTTCTAATAAACCACATTTCTGCTGCTGCCAATGATTTTTGTGCAGACCTGTCTATTGTCCATGATTCACTTCCATATAACAAGATAGGTTCAATATAGCTTTTTAGAACTCGTTTTCTAACTTTCATTGATAAGGATGTGTTGGATAATATGTTTCTCATTCTCTGAAATGCAGTCTTTGCTTGGCCTATTGTAATACCAGAATGTATAAACTAAGAAAAAAGTAGGAGCAGCTTTATTACAAAGTTGTGACGTTTCACCCTTCATACTAAAACATACAGGACGAAGAAATAGAGAGAGGAGATAAAGCATAGATTTGCATGAATGCTATATTTTAACAAATTAATAATAATACTTAGCTGTAACTGTAAGAAGATGTGGCTTGTACGACGCTGTGTGTCAGAAATGGGCATAGAGACTGTTTAAATGGAGACCTGTGATGTGTGGTCGGTGTGTCATAACTGGAGGTGGTGGGTGGGGGAAAATGTGGAGGGGAGAGAGAGTGGTACAATGTTAACCTAGCCAGGAGAAGGCGAAATAGATGATTATAGTTAGGGTAGAGGGGTTGTAATGTGATGCTGTGAGGAGGTTCTGAACTATGTGTAACAAGTGAGAAGGGAGTGGAGCTTAGTGGAGAGGGATTATAATTGTTGAAGAGGATGATGTTATGTGTAGCTGAATAGCGAGTTTAACCCGTATGGTTCCAGTGTCCCATAATCCTGAATGTAGCGGTTCTAAAGCGCTAGGTGGCTTGTGTCATCTGCGTGACATTGTTTGATGGCTGTTACGAGAAAATTAGATTTGCCTCTGTGGTTGGGGCCATTGAAATGATTTTGGCCTGGTTTCGAAGCATGCTGGGCGATGTCGTACAGATGTTTCATTCACTCATTCATTTGCATGTCCCTTGCGGAACTTTGTCTCCCAAACAGCACTCCTGTAGGCCTCTCGGTTGTGAGCAAGATGGCCTGCTGCTGATGTATCCATTTGCAGATCATCAACGATGTCTTGCAGCCATCTTCGCCTTGGTCTTCCTCTCTTTTTTTTCCCCATTATGTACCATTCCAAGATGGTCTTCTCTAGATTATCATAAATTTCTGCATGCGGTCCCCTAATCTGAGGTCAGTCTCACCAATATACGTTATCCTGCATCTTTTGCATGTGATGATATATATCACATTATGGGACACGCACTTGAATTCCTCATGTAGAGTGAGGATAACTTTGGAAAAGTTGATCGCTTTCATTTCCCAGACTACAGAGCAGGTAACGCAGCGGGGGCAGTTAGATTTTCTGGTACCAACATATGTAGCGAACCGCTTCAAGTTGGAAAAAAAAGTTATATATTGCTGAAGGAATGTCCCAACTCGGCAATACAAAATTCTATGCCCCACAGAAAAACGATGCTACCCGTAACTTATAACGCAGTTACTTTTGATAACTAGCATATATGTTATGTCCATTTTGATTGGCTGTTTTCTTTCTGTGAGTTAGTTTTGATTATTGATATTATATATATTCTTTTTTTTCTCGGCCTCTCTTCATTTTTCCTCCCATTGAATTTTTCGTCATTTTCATGCTCTCTGACTTGTCACCCACCCACCCACACACACTTTTGATTTTCAAGCGCAACAACAAAACAACTTCATATCATCAGAGGAAGTAACCCATCCACTTCTCTGTTCTTCTTTGGTACATACTAACAGTTGGGTAGCCATCTTGTTATTGCTTTGCGCACGTAATTCCCTGCGCCCCCTACATACAACTATTATAAAGTTGGATGATAGTACTATCTGAGGATATATTTAAATACTACCTGATAACTCTCTCTCTCTCTCTGAACCTTAACTGCCCAGAGCACATGGGGCAAGGGCGTTCCACAAATTCCTGTCCTTCGCCTTTTTTTCTGCTCTTGCCCAGGTGAGCCCTCTATTGCTCAACATCCTTTCTGTTGTTCTTCTCCATGTCTCTTTTGGTCTACCCTTACTTCTGTTCCCCTGTGGTTTCCATCTTAGTGCTATTTTTGGTAGTGAGTTGTCAGTCATTCGGAACACATGTCCCAACCATCGCCAGCGTCTTTCCTCAATAACTGTTGTCAGTGTCTTCATCTGCATTTCTGCCAATAAGATGTTATTTCTTATGGCGTTTGGCCAGAATATACCTGATAACTGCTACTGATAAAATATTTCAATCTGCGAGTTACTTAGTAACTTCCCCTCATAATACATCTGGCCTACAAACTAAAATTTTGGTTTAAAATTTAACTTTAGCTTTATCCATCCTCTTTCTTTCCAGACTGAGAGTCTGAGTTTAGAAAAGATGGTTGGGTTAGTTATTGTCCCCAGATCTGACAAACACTGTGTAATGTTTATTGTCCTTAGATCTGACAAACACTGTGTAATGTTTATTGTCCTTAGATCTGACAAACACTGTGTAATGTTTATTGTCCTTAGATCTGACAAACAATGTGTAATTTTTATTGTCCCCAGATCACTGTAATATGTCTAATGTCCTCTTCTAATAAACACTATGTTTTAAATGTAGCACATATTTTCAATACGTGGTTTCTGTTTCTTTTTTTTGCTTTTTTTCCAGCTAATTGACAAAATGCTGAAATGGATGAATAACTGGACCATTAAACCTTGCTACATCTCATTTATCTTCTGTCATATACAGAAGATACAACTCTCATTCAACAACTCAGGATATCAAACATACAACAATAAAATTTAACTTTTATTAAGTTTATTATAAGAACATATTCTGTTATTCATAAAAATTAATTCCAAGCATTCGCACTGAACACAGAAAATAATTCCTAACATTCACGCTAAACATACAAAAAAATCCAAACATTCAAGGTAAACACAAAAAAATAATTAGAAGATTACACAGATCAAACACATTTGATTTGTTTGTCTAGAACTTTCTGTCACTCGTGCTTAGAATGTACACATGATCCCCAAATTTGAAGTGTCGTGAAATAAAGCTGTGAACCAATGGTCGTAAGATCAATCGGCAACTGCGCTCATTACCACTGCATCTGCTCCGACACACATTTATTTATGTCTTTATTCTGACACATTTAACATAAAAAAAAAACCAAACTGAACAACTGTTTGTGCACTACTGTATATGAGTACAACACAGATATGTACTTCAGTACCATTTCACTTTCAGCTTATGACAAAACCAACTTACAACAGTTTCTCTGGAACTTATCTTGGTCACTAGTCTAGGGTTATCTCTGTACATCAGGAAATTATCTGAAACTATCACTTCAATGCTCGTGAACTGCTCACTGTGTGTAGATTCACAGACAAGAAAATCTGGCTAAACTGTTACTATTTTAAAAACTCTGCAAAAATTCCTTAAAATATCTTTCTGATAAATTTATGGGAGTTTGTCTATATTTTCCTTACTTTTTTTAAAACTGAAAACTTTCTGTTTTTTTTTTTTTTTTAAAATAAACAAAAGCAATGATTCACTGTAACCATCATAAACAGCTGCTACATGATTCAGGGTTCTCCGCTCTGTCATATCTCTGACATTCTAATCAGTCCTCAAGCTTCTATTTTCCCATCTAATAACAGAATATTTAGCTGTTGATGCCGCTGACGCATCTGCTGAAAGCACTTGCCAAGACATGGCCGATACTAGTGTCAAGATACTGTGAAGCTGTTAATCACTTATCACATTTGTGATGTACAGACCAAAGTTACATGTTGGCGGTGAATGTATGTGCATGGGGCAAACAGTTCTATGCATGTGAAAGAAATCTTTCAGACCTTGTATCACAAAAAAAAAAAAAATCGATGACATTTGAAGTTTTCCATTTGTGAGTCTAAGGAACTTTCTTCATTATTTTTTTCTCTTTTCCGGCTAGCCTGTTTTTTTTCTGTTCATCTTGTTTCTCTGGTATTACTTGCACATCCTGACTTTTCTGTTTCTCTGGTCTTACTTGCACATCCTGACTTTTCTGTTTCTCTGGTATTACTTGCACATCCTGACTTTTCTGTTTCTCTGGTATTACTTGCACATCCTGAGTTTTCCATTTCTCTGGTAAAACTTGCTCATCCGACTGGGATGCTGATTGAGAACTTGACTTCACATTACCATCTTCTGCCTGTCAAAACAAAAACTTGACCTCAAATTTCTTCACCATCAGCATTTCTGAAAATGAAAACAAAAACAAATAATGACAAAGTAAAAGTTTATAAACCGTATAACACACACCCCCCCCCCCCCCCCTCAAAAAAAAGAAAACCAATCTGTCTCAAGCCACAGAATCATACCGCGACCAGGACAAATGTTATGACTTGTTTTATTTTCTTCCTTATTTATTATTTCATTTTTGAAAAGTAAATAAGTAAATCCTGGTGATCTGATATATCTTAGAGGATATGTCAGAAGTTCATTTCCTCACTCCATCTCCCATATGAGTGGCCTATCCCCTTGTTTTCTACCATTCTTAGCATAAGGACATGATATATGGTGTTAGAATCTGTGTATGGTGTTAGAATCTGTGTATGGTTTTAGAATCTGTGCATGGTGTTAGAAATCTATTTGGTGTTAGAATCTGTGTATGGTTTTAGAATCTGTGCATGGTGTTAGAAATCTGTTTGGTGTTAGAATCTGTGTATGGTGTTAGAAATCTGTGTATGGTGTTAGAAATCTGTGTATGGTGTTAGAAATCTGTGTATGGTGTTAGAAATCTGTGTATGGTGTTAGAATCTGTGTATGACCAATGTTTCTTCTGATGTCCCACAAACATTGTATCCATTTTCACAGCTGGAATATTCAGGGTTCTTCCTCCAGAGCTACACGGGCGAATATCAACGTGAGAACTGAGTACAGTAACCACTCCACTGTTCTGAAACTGATATCAAAGCTGATTAAAACAGATAAATCACCGATTAAAACAGATAAATCACTGATTAAAATGGATAAATCACTGATTCAGTAACAATGGTACTGAGTGATGACTGAAGCTTCACTTCTGTTCACTACAGAAGAACACATTAACAGTCCACCAAAGGGACAAGCCTAAAACTCCTCAACATTTCCAGCCTGTGATAAGCTTACCTTTGTCTTTGACATCAGTGCTTGAAGTACTTCTGGCACTTCCCTGTCCCTACTGTGATAAGCTTACCTTTGTCTTTGACATCAGTGCTTGAAGTACTTCTGGCACTTCCCTGTCCCTACTGTGACAAGCTTACCTTTGTCTTTGACATCAGTGCTTGAAGTACTTCTGGCACTTCCCTGTCCCTACCGTGATAAGCTTACCTTTGTCTTTGACATCAGTGCTTGAAGTACTGGCATTTCTCTGTCCCAACCGTGATAAGCTTACCTTTGTCTTTGACATCAGTGCTTGAAGTACTCCTGGCATTTCTCTGTCCCTACAGTGACAAGCTTACCTTTGTCTTTGACATCAGTGCTTGAAGTACTGGCATTTCTCTGTCCCTACAGTGATAAGCTTACCTTTGTCTTTGACATCAGTGCTTGAAGTACTCCTGGCACTTCTCTGTCCCTACTTTGATAAGCTTTAGTCAGCAGATCCACTGTTTCTTGTGGTGGGGTAACCAAGTCGTGTGTAAACTGTTCTAGAACTTCTGTTGCTTTATCAAGTTTGTCCACAGCCACTGAAAAAGGACACAAGAAACATCAAGTCTGTCCACAGCCACTGAAAAAAAGACATAAAAACATCAAGTCTGTCCACAGCCATTGAAACAGACATAAAAACATCAAGTCTGTCCACAGCCACTGAAACAGACGTAAACACATCAAATCTGTCCACAGCCATTGAAACAGATGTAAACACATCAAGTCTGTCCACAGCCACTGAAACAGACATAAACACATCAAGTCTGTCCACAGCCACTGAAACAGAAATAAACACATCAAGTCTCCCCTAGGAATGACTGTATTAAGTACACACTTAACATAGTGTTTGTGAGACAGGGAACATAGATCTGTTTGCTTAAAAACTCTGACCTACCTCTGTAGCCCAGAAACCTGTAGCAATCAACATTAATTGTAATTGTTATTTTTGTAAAATGTAATGTCAGGTTGGTGGACAGATGGGGACATGGAGATCTCTGGCGGGGATGAGGAAAGTCTGGTGTGAAACCAATGAATCCAGTACGTGACAAGCCTATAGGTCTTTACAACAATGGCTATCAGAATGATGTAAACAAAACAGAGCCAGTAGACTACAGGTGGTGGGGAATGGATACTGTTGAAGCACTCATCAGATTCCTCATTGCAAAGTCGGAGTGTCTTGTGGAACTGTCTCAAAACCATCTGACATGGAGAAGGGACTTACATACAGCCACCAGAGGCTGGAAAACAAAGTTTTGGCCAGGCCAGCCACACTGTCTTCATGGCAGTCCGAGCAAGACCACAGTCTGCCCTAGCAAGGAAAGGTGCTGAATCGGAGTTACCCAGCCAAAAGGCGCATCGCAAAAATCAAGGTAACACGCATTATCGCTAATGAAATGTCTCTATCTGCAGTTTTCAAACATGGTGCTCGCCCTGTGAAGACTAACCAGGCAGGTGCAGTGCCGGGCCCCCTGCCTCGAAAGGGTCCACCCAATGCTACTGGAGGTCCTCTCAGTTCGTCTTGTGGAGTCAGGAGACATGAGAGTAGAGCTACTGGCCAAAAAATACAACGGAAGAAAACTGCCAAAAAGCAAGAACTTAAAATAATGCAGTGGAATGCTGAGGGTGTCAACAGTGTTAGAGATGGCTATAGCAAAAAGGTGGAACTAGAGAACAAACTCTTTGCAGAGCAGGTAAGTATATGCTGCATACAGGAGACACACCTAACCAAAGATGCCGCCTTTAAAATCAGAGGCTACCAGTGTTTTAGATCAGACCGACAGGACAGAAGAAAAGGAGGAGTACTCACACTTGATAAGAATAACATCAGCACATGTCAGGTGGGAGTGTACATGGAAGGAGCTGAATATCAGATGATCCATCTAAAAAGTAGTAATACAGATTTCCATCTCCTTAACTCTCTCTCTCTCTCTGAACCTTAAGTGCCCAGGGCACATGGGGCTTCCGCAAGGGTTTTCCACAAATGCCTGTCTTTCGCCTTTTTTTCTGCTCTTGCCCAGGTGAGCCCTCTATTGCTCAACATCCTTTCTGTTGTTCTTCTCCATGTCTCTTTTGGTCTACCCTTACTTCTGCTACCCTGTGGTGTCCATCTTAGTGCTATTTTTGGTAGTGAGTTGTCAGTCATTCGGAGCACATG
Organism: Achatina immaculata; assembly: GCA_009760885.1. Classification (NCBI taxonomy): domain Eukaryota; kingdom Metazoa; phylum Mollusca; class Gastropoda; order Stylommatophora; family Achatinidae; genus Lissachatina; species Lissachatina immaculata. The sequence goes on from CM019718.1 coordinate 29,894,787, forward strand.
TCCCAACCATCGCCAGCGTCTTTCCTCAATAATTGTTGTCAGTGGTTTCATCTGCATTTCTGCCAATAAGATGTTATTTCTTATGGTGTTTGGCCAAAATATTTTTTTAATTCTACGTAAACATTTAGTCTGGAAAGAATTCAACTTGTTTTCTAAGGTTTTGGTGATTTTCCAGCATTCACTTCCATAGAGTAGTACACTTAGAACATTACTCTTAAATATCCTGATTTTCATATTTATGCTTAGTTTATTTGATTTCCATATATTCTGTAGCATTGCAAAAGCCTGGTTTGCTTTAGTAAGTCTGCTGTTGATGTCCTCTGTGCTGTCTCCATTTTCTACTACTCTGCTGCCAAGGTATACAAATTCGTTGACCTCCTCCACTAACTTGTTATCTACTCTGAGTACATTTCTGTTGTTCACATTTTGCTTCATTAACTTTGTCTTTCCTACGTTGATCTTTAGTCCTATGTTGTTTGCATTCTGGGTTAACTTGTTTATTTTATCTTGCATATCTTTGTGACTGCTTGATAATAGACAAATGTCGTCCGCAAAGTCAAGGTCCTCCAGCACTGTGTTAAGGGTCCATTGTAATCCTCTGCGTTTGTCTGATGTTGCCTCCTTCATTAACCAGTCTACTGCCAAGATAAATAATGTTGGTGATAGTACACACCCCTGTTTCACTCCTGTTTGTACCCTAAAGCTGCTGGAGGTATGTTCTCCACAGATAACTTTGCACTGAAAACCCTCGTATAGGGCTTTGATTACATTAACTATTTTATGGGGGAGGCCATGCCATCTTAGGATTTTCCACAGTGCATCTCTGTTGACACTGTCAAAGGCTTTCTCAAAATCTATGAATAATGCATATGTTGTGCTATGCCATTCATTTGCCTGTTCTAATATTTGTCTAAGTACAAATATATGGTCTATGCATGATCTTCCTTTCCTAAATCCTGCCTGCTCTTTCCGAAGTTTTTCCTCAAGTGTTGGTACAATTCTGTTGATGATTATTCTGCAAAATACTTTACTAGTGAGTGGCAGTAGGGTAATGCCTCTCCAGTTCCCGCAATCTCTGAGGTCACCCTTCTTTGGTAGTTTTACTATAAGACCAGTTTTCCACTCCTCTGGGGCTTTTTCTAAATCCCAAATTTGTTGTAATATCCGGCAAAGTTGTTTTGGTGTTTCTGTTTCTTCTGCTTTCAACATCTCAGCAGTCACTTCATCTTCACCTGGTGCCCTGTCTGATTTTAGCATCTTTATCGCCTCTTTTACTTCATTTATTGTTATTGGTCCTGTATTGATGTTTAGTTCCACTTTTGCTTCAGGTATATCTATTGCTTGTGCTGCTTGTGTTCTGTTTAGTAGGGTGTTAAAGTGTTCCCTCCATCTTTCAATTTTTTCTCTTTCTCCACTGACCAGTTGTCCATTTTGTGTTCTTACTGCACTTTCACATCTTGTATTGAAGTTACCTGTCATCTGCTTTGTGATTTTATATATGGTTTTCATGTCATTTGTATATGCTGCTTTCTCTGCTGTCTCTGCTAAGTTGTCATAATACTGACGTTTATCTTGACGGCATGATTCCTTCACTTCTTTGTCTTTTTGTGCATAATTACTTAAAACTCGTTCTTTAAGCCGTTGTGATTTGGTGTTCAGTAATTTTTTCTTGATTTCTTTTCTTTGCTCTATCTTTTCCCATGTGGTCTCACTTATCCATTCCTCTTTTCTCCTTTTCCGATATCCCAGCACCTCTTTTGCTGTTTTCTGTAGTGTTTTATTGAACTCTAATATGGACATTTCTGCTTCGTCTTGTAGGACACTGAAGCGGTTCTTAAGTATTATTGAGAATTCATTTCTTGTTTGCTGGTCTATCAGTTTTCTTGTATCAAAATGTATCTTCTGTGTTCTCCGATTCTGGCTTTCCTTAATTTTAGTTTTATTTTTGCTACCAGAAGGTTGTGATCACTTCCTATATCTGCTCCTTTCCTTGCTCGCACATCTTGTAGTGACCGTTTCCACTTGTTGTTTATTAGTATGTGATCGATTTGGTTTTCTGTGGTTTTATCTGGTGACCTCCAAGTCACCTTATGGATGTTTTTGTGTTGGAAAATTGTCCCTCCGATGGTCATCATGTTTTCTTCACAGAAACTGCACAGTCTTTCTCCATTTTCATTTATTTCTCCGATTCCTTCTCTTCCCATGATTCTTCTTCTATCTTCATTTCCTTCACCTACTTTTGCATTGAAGTCACCCAAGATGAGTAGCATATCATGCTTGGGTATTGTTTCTACTGTGGCTTGGAGGCTGTTGTAAAAATCTTCTTTTAATTCCTCTTCAGCTGCTTCTGTTGGTGCATAACAAACTATAATAGACAGCTTCGTGAATCTTGAGTTGAACCGTGCATATAATAATCTCTCATTTATTGGGGTCCATTTCAGCAATGCTCTTGATGCTTCTTTTGTTATAATCAATGCTACTCCTCCTTCATGAAGATCTTCTTTACCTGACCATATTATTGTATCTTCTGTGTGCTGTGTTGTTAATTTCCTTCTGCCTTGTCCTGTCCATCTTGCTTCTTGTATTCCTAGTATGTCTAGTTTGTATCTGTGCATTTCCTTGATGGTTTGTGCTAGTTTTCCAGTCTGGTTTAGTGTTCTTACATTCCAGCTGCCTATATGCATCTTTTGTTTAGGTTCCAGGAGGTCTGCAGTCGGGCTGGGGACTTCCAGTGGCTGGCTTTCATCCACAACCTTCATGGGCTCAGTTTCCTGATACGCATTTCTCCTTCCACCTGCATTTGCTTTTTCCCTTGCTTCTGTTTCTGTAGCAGTCTGATAGTTTTTTTACCAGATAGGGTTGCTGGCCCTATGCTGAACCCTCCTTAGTCGCCTTTTACGATCATGCATGGTAGGGTACAGTGGTCCTATTCTTTGCAGATCCCGGGTACCACACGGGTAATCTCCTTAACTATTACTGTCCTAATGACTGCCCACTTGTTCTAGAAACAATCCCATACAAAGTGAGACTGATGGTCTGTGGAGATTTTAACAGCCATTCCCAGAGCTGGGGTTATAACCACATAGACAGAGGAGAGGAAGTTGAGAGTTGGCAGGATGATAATGGACTTATCCTGATCAACCAGCCAATGGATCCCCCAACATTTTACTCAAGGGCTTGGCATACAACCTCAACACCAGATCTGGCATTCCACTCTCCAGACCTGAAGTGGAACATTACACACAAAGCTGGAAAACAACTTGGAGGTAGCGACCATCGACCAGTCTTCCTGACAATAGAAAATGAACTCCTTAACATCAGTAGCCCTCTCCCCGATGGAACTATAAAAAAGCAAACTGGACAATGTACAGACATCGTACAGGTGTCCTGGTGAGACAGCTGTCCACAGAAGGTAAAGATATTAACAGCACAGTGAAGAAATTCAATGCTTGTATCCTTCAGGCTGCCTGTGAAACCATTCCCAGAGGAGCTCGTAGGGACTATAAACCATACTGGTCTAGTGAGCTGGGAAAACTCCATGATGATGTGGAAACAGCTCGAAAGCAAGCAGAAAATAGACCATGCCAAGAACACCACAATAATTACCAACATGCTAAGGCCAAATTTCAGACAGCCAAGCTACAAGCCAGACGAGAAAGTTGGAGAGAGAAAACAGAGTCCCTAAACTTTGAAAAGGATGGAAGGAAACTGTGGAAACTAATCAAACAGTTAAATGATGAGAGCACTGGAAGAAGTATAAAGATTACACTAATAGAGGATGGGAAAACTCTTACAGGTAAGCAGGTAGCAGATCACTTTGCACGCATGTTTGCACAGGACTGCAACATTGATATCCGTCCAGAGAAAGAGCGTACAGTGCACACTGACCCTCAGAAACAAGAGGAATAAGGCAGAAAAGTGGAGGTCATGGATGCACCAATCACACGCAGTGAGTTAGACCTAGCAGTCAGTAAACTGAAACCATGGAAATCACCAGGACCAGATGGAGTGCCCAATGAAATGATCAAGAACCTAGGAATGGCAGCAATGGGAAAGCTGTTGGATATTTTCAATATGTGCTGGAGCACAGGTAAGTTACCTCAAATCTGGAAGAAAGCCAGCATGGTACCACTGCTAAAGCCAGGGAAAAACAGTGATACTACCTCCAGCTACAGGCCAATCAGTCTCACTAGCTGCCTATGCAAAATGATGGAACGCATCATTGACTTGAGGCTAAAATGGTACCTAGAAAGTGAAAACCTTCTCGTTCCACAACAAGCAGGATTTTGGCAGTACTACAATACAGAAGATCAAGTGACCTATCTCTCTCAAGAGATTGAAGATGCATTCCAAGAGAAAAACCTTGTACTAGCAGCGTGGATAGACCTGAAGAAAGCCTTTGATAAAGTATGGAAAAAAGGTCTGCTGTGGAAACTAAGAAACTGCAATGTGAATGGAAGACTGTACAACTGGATAAAGTTCTATTTACACAATAGAAGAGCTAGAGTAGTAATGGATGGACACAAAAGCCAGAAAGTACTTCTGCGACACGGTGTACCACAAGGAGGAGTCCTTTCACCTACACTATTCCTTGTATTCATTAATGACCTGGTCAAGGAACTTCCCTATGGAGTCAAAGTGGCACTGTATGCAGATGATCTGGTCATGTGGTGTACAGATGAATATGCGACAGTTGCTACACAGACTCCAAAGAGCAGCAGACATCTTGACATCATGGACAAACAAATGGTGTTTAAGTATAAACACAGAGAAATCAAGCATCACTCTGTTCACCCTCTCATCTAAACAGAAAGCAGGTAAGATCTTTGTAAATGAAATATCCTTAAGGATGGACAACCAACCCACTTACTTAGGAGTGACTCTTGACTCAAACCTGACCTGGAAGCAACACATCAACAGTGCAGAAGCAAAAGCCAGAAGAAAACTAGCCATATTAAGAAAATTGAGTGGAACCACATGGGGAGCTAGTGAAAGAATCCTCAAGAATGTATATCAGCAAAGTATTCTACCACATTTAGAATATGGCTCAACATCTTGGTGCACAGCATCAAACACTACGCTGCATAATCTAGACAAGGTTCAAAATCAGTCACTACGGATTATCACAAGTGCCATGAGGTCCACACCAACAGTAGAAATGCAGAAAATAGTTGGTGTTCAACCGCTAAAGGAACGTAGAGACACAAAGGTCATGACCATGGGAAAAAAATTCCTTAGCTCTATAAGCCATCCCCTGAAGGAGAGATTCAATAACTTGGCATTAGGACGGCTTAAAAGAAGCAGCTTTATTCATCAGGCCAAGCGTATGCGTAAGCTGATACCTGACCTTCCAACTGTAGTCGCTCCATTATCATCTGTACCAGAGCATACACCATGGAAAGAAGCAGATTATACACAAATAACTACCAGACCTTAAGGATGCTTTGTCAAAAATTGGCTTACAACATGGAGTCACTTTGCAATGGATTCCCTCCCACTGTGGGATACCAGACAATGAGAAAGCTGACCATCTGGCCAAAGAGGGCACTGAAATGGAGCAACCAGACATACCAATCACCTATAATCAGAAGAAAAGCATGATAAAAACCTACAGGAAGCCACAAACACCACCACATGATGACTATCACATGCTAAACAGAAAGGAACAAGTCACCATCTTCCGTCTCCGAACAGGACACAGCCGACTCCGAAGTCATATGTATACAAAGTTTAAGGTTGGTACTACTAATCTATGTACATGTGCCCAGGTGCCCCAAACTGTGGAACATATCCTCCAGAACTGCATCAACTACGAGACACTGAGAAATAATTACTGGCCCAGTGAAACCACTAAAGAAGATAAGCTCTATGGTTCCATACATGAGTTACAAAAAACAGTGAAATTTATCCAAGAGACAGGACTGCATATATAGACAGACAATGCGAACGAAGAAGAAGAAGAAGAAGTAGATACACAAATAACTATTCAGACTGAAGTGAAAGGTGTGCAGAATGGTGAGATGCAGAGCAGACTTGTAAGATCAACAGCCACACTTAGTGCTCTAGATGACAAATATCCATGTGACACCTGGATATGTGTATATACAGACAGATCTGCACATAATGCCATAAAGAATGGAGGGGCAGGAGCACATATTGAATATCCAAATAACACCACTGACAAGATTTCCATACCCACTGGAAAATACTGCAACAACTTTGATGCAGAAGTTAGGGCAATTATTGCTGCAGTTGAAAAACTATCCAACTCCAGAATTGATACGTGCCCCATAGTAATTCTCACAGATGCAAGATCAGTACTGGAAGCTCTTCAGTGCAACAAACTACCAGAACTTAAAGATGCCTTGTCAAAAATTGGCTTACAACACAGAGTCACCTTGCAGTGGATTCCCTCACACTGTGGGATACCAGGCAATGAGAAAGCTGACCATCTGGCCAAAGAGGGCACTGAAATGGAGCAACCAGACATACCAATCAGAAGAAAAGCATGATAAAAACCTACAGGAAGCCACAAACACCACCACATGATGACTATCATATGCTAAATAGAAAGGAACAAGTCACCATCTTCCGTCTCCGAACAGAACACAGCCGACTCTGAAGTCATATGTATACAAAGTTTAAGGTTGGTACTACTAATCTATGTGCATGTGCCCAGGTTAACTGCACCAACTATGAGACACTGAGAAATACTGGCCCAGTGAAACCACTAAAGAAGATAACCTCTATGGTTTCATACATGAATTACAAAAAACAGTGAAGTTTGTCCAAGAGACAGGACTGCAGATATAGACAGGCAATGTGAACGAAGATGAAGAAGAGAACATCAAGTCTGTCCACAGCCAGTGAAACAGACATAAAAATATCAAGTCTGTCCACGGCCACTGAAACAGACATAAACACATCAAGTCTGTCCACAGCCAGTGAAACAGACATAAAAATATCAAGCCTGTCCATGGCCACTGAAACAGACGTAAAAACATTAAGTCTGTCCACGGCCACTGAAACAGACATAAACACATCAAGTCTGTCCACGGCCACTGAAACAGACATAAACACATCAAGTCTGTCCACGGCTACTGAAACAGACATAAACACATCAAGTCTGTCCACGGCTACTGAAACAGACATAAACACATCATGTTAGCTAACTGCCACAAGAAACAGACATAAACACATCATGTTAGCTAACTGCCACAAGAAACATGTTTTTCTCATATCTTCTGGGGGTCACGACGCTTGTCCGAAGAGGCAATCAGCGACCCATAGCTGATATGCCAGCGTCAGGGTTAGCAAGCTATAGCTGATATGCCAGCGTCAGGGTTAGCAAACTATAGCTGATATGCCAGCGTCAGGGTTAGCAAGCTATAGCTGATATGCCAGCGTCAGGGTTAGCAAGCTATAGCTGATATGCCAGCGTCAGGGTTAGCAAGCTATAGCTGATATGCCAGCGTCAGGGTTAGCAAACTATAGCTGATAAGCCAGCGTCAGGGTTAGCAAACTATAGCTGATATGCCAGCGTCAGGGTTAGCAAACTATAGCTGATATGCCAGCGTCAGGGTTAGCGACCCATAGCTGATATTCCAGCGTCAGCAAACCATAGCTGATATGCCAGCGTCAGGGTTAGCAAACTATAGCTGATATGTCAGCGTCAGGGTTAGCAAACTATAGCTGATATGCCAGCGTCAGGGTTAGCAAACTATAGCTGATATGCCAGCGTCAGGGTTAGCAAACTATAGCTGATATGTCAGCGTCAGGGTTAGCAAACTATAGCTGATATGCCAGCGTCTGGGTTAGCAAACTATAGCTGATATGTCAGGGTTAGCGACCCATAGCTGATATGCCAGCGTCAGCAAACCATAGCTGATATGCCAGCGTCAGGGTTAGCAAACTATAGCTGATATGCCAGCGTCAGGGTTAGCGACCCATAGCTGATATGCCAGCGTCAGGGTTAGCGACCCATAGCTGATATGCCAGCGTCAGGGTTAGCGACCCATAGCTGATATGCCAGCGTCAGGGTTAGCGACCCATAGCTGATATGCCAGCGTCAGGGTTAGCGACCCATAGCTGATATGCCAGCGTCAGGGTTAGCGACCCATAGCTGATATGCCAGCGTCAGGGTTAGCAAACTATAGCTGATATGCCAGCATCAGCAAACCATAGCTGATATGCCAGCGTCAGGGTTAGCAAACTATAGCTGATATGTCAGCGTCAGGGTTAGCGACCCATAGCTGATATGCCAGCGTCAGGGTTAGCGACCCATAGCTGATATGCCAGCGTCAGGGTTAGCAAACTATAGCTGATATGTCAGCGTCAGGGTTAGCAAACTATAGCTGATATGCCAGCGTCTGGGTTAGCAAACTATAGCTGATATGCCAGCGTCAGGGTTAGCAAACTATAGCTGATATGTCAGCGTCAGGGTTAGCAAGCTATAGCTGATATGCCAGCGTCAGGGTTAGCAAACTATAGCTGATATGTCAGCGTCAGGGTTAGCAAACTATAGCTGATATGCCAGCGTCAGGGTTAGCAAACTATAGCTGATATGTCAGCGTCAGGGTTAGCGACCCATAGCTGATCAAGACCCTGTCCCACCTCTCCGTGGCACCCCCAGTAACAGGCCTAGCCTGAGTAATGGGCCAGGGATCGCCACAGTCCCCCAGGGTGGTGGAGTTTGCTAGAGAAGCATCGCACATCCCCTGCTTTAGCTGTACTCCGGGACTTAAAAAGTAGCCACCATAACCCGCTCCCATGCCGATACGATGCTGTGCCTCAACATCTCTACAGCATCAGCTGCAAAGAACACCAGCTTACAGTTACAGGGAGTTTCTACAAGTACAGTCTCACATCCACCAAAACAGACACAAGAAACATGTTTTTCTCCCATCCAACAAAACAGATATGGGAAACACTTTTTTCACATCATTAAGTCTCTATCAAAAGCAAGATGCAGTGATGGATTAACTTCATAAATTCACTGCTAACATTTGTTTATCTCTTAATTTTGTCTGCTTCTGTCTCTCATGTCTATGCGTTATGTCTGCTTCTGTCTCACATGTCTTATGTCTGCTTCTGTCTCACATGTCTTATGTCTGCTTCTGTCACACATGTCTTATGTCTGCTTCTGTCACACATGTCTTATGTCTGCTTCTGTCTCACTTGTCTTATGTCTGCTTCTGTCTCACTTGTCTTATGTCTGCTTCTGTCTCACTTGTCTTATGTCTGCTTCTGTCACACATGTCTGCTTCTGTCACACATGTCTGCTTCTGTCTCACATGTCTTATGTCTGCTTCTGTCTCACATGTCTTATGTCTGCTTCTGTCTCACATGTCTTATGTCTGCTTCTGTCTCACTTGTCTTATGTCTGCTTCTGTCACACGTCTTATGTCTGCTTCTGTCACACATGTCTTATGTCTGCTTCTGTCGCACATGAAGAGTGATGTGTTCTCTAGTTCAGTCTGCTGGGGGCCTTTTGGTGGGCGCAGCACATTATCTGGGGAAGCTGTGTGTCGTGGCATATCTGATTTGTCTGATGCAGTTCTCATGTATACAGTGATGCTGGATAGATGGACTGTCTAGCTCTGAACCCAGGTGCTGGGCAGCCCATTATCTGGGGAAGCTGTGTGTCGTGGCATATCTGATTTGTCTGATGCAGTTCTCATGTATACAGTGATGCTGGATAGATGGACTGTCTAGCTCTGAACCCAGGTGCTGGGCAGCCCATGTTGGTAAAGTCATGTACGTATGTTTTCATATGTCACAGTTTGGAGTTTTGTGCATGTATCTATCGTGAGAAGTGTTAAATGATTTCTTCAGTAAGATAAGATTTGAAATGTATATTTCTCATCATTTGTATACCTTTCATTAATATGCTTCATATATTCACATGTTTCACTGAGAGGTTTTCCAGTGTTGCGCACTTGTTTAGGCTGATAGTTTCGACTGCGCTCTGATTTATAATGATATGTTCATCTTTCATTATCATCACCGAGTCACAATTGGTTAATTAATGTGTCACTGAACCATTCATATTTGCACTCTATGTGTTACATGTTGAATGCAGGCAGAGTTTATGTGTATATGTGTTATATGTGGGTTGGCAAGTAGCTCCTATATTGTGTTAAGGGGGTGTAGCCAGCTTCTGATAAACAGTGAATATGTATTATACAAGAGTTACTGAAGACAAGAGGTTTGTAGAGATCTGAATAGTCAACAGCCTCATTTTGGAGTGGCACTTCTGCTGCGGTCATGCTGATGTGCACGGCAAGCTCATGTTTCCCGTGCGTGATGTTAACTGCTGTGAAGATTCATGTCGTGTGTGGGGTCTAGTGTTGTCAATAAACTTAGCCTTTTATTGTACGGGGTCTAGTGTTGTCAATAAACTTGACCTTTTTTTGTGTGGGGTCCAGTACTGTTTATCACAAGCAAAATCTACCACAAGCTGGGGGACTTTTAGTACTGTTTGTCACAAGCAAAATCTACCACAAGCTGGGGGACTTTTAGTACTGTTTATCACAAGCAAAATCTACCACAAGCTGGGGGGGATTTTAGTACTGTTTATCACAAGCAAAATTTACCACAAGCTGGGGGGATTTTAGTACTGTTTATCACAAGCAAAATCTACCACAAGCTGGGGGGGGGGGGGATTTTAGTACTGTTTATCACAAGCAAAATCTACCACAAGCTGGGGGGGGGGGATTTTAGTACTGTTTATCACAAGCAAAATCTACCACAAGCTGGGGGGATTTTAGTACTGTTTATCACAAGCAAAATCTACCACAAGCTGGGGGGGGGGGGGGATTTTAGTACTGTTTATCACAAGCAAAATCTACCACAAGCTGGGGGGATTTTAGTACTGTGTATCACAAGCAAAATTTACCACAAGCTGGGGGGATTTTAGTACTGTGTATCACAAGCAAAATTTACCACAAGCTGGGGGGGGATTTTAGTACTGTTTATCACAAGCAAAATTTACCACAAGCTGGGGGGGGGGATTTTAGTACTGTGTATCACAAGCAAAATTTACCACAAATTTTGGAGGGGGGGGGGGAATGGACCCTGACATAGTAAAGAGGAAACACCTGATTCCAAAACCACAAACAATGTACCTTCATCTCAAATAACTACCCCATCAAATGGGTCCAGACATCAGACAAAGAAAACACTTACCATAGCCCTCCAATAAATATTTTAAAATGGTAGATCTTCTCACTGGCAAGTTCTTTGTTATCTCAACCATAGACTCCAGACAGTCAATCTGAATGACAGAATTAGTGACAGGTCACACTGACATAAACTTAAGAAAATATTCACAAAACAACACAACAAACACAGCCAATCAAAACAACAATGTTAATACGAGATACCATATAGTAATGTGACATACCACGGAGTGATGACATGCCAAAGAGCAATACAACACACACACAATGTGTATGAATTATTGACAAAGAAAAGAATTTAAAGGCAATCAATTTTTACAAACTAAGAAAAAAAATATTCATGTGGAAAGACAAAGTCTTAGTCTTGAAATTATGATTAAAAAAAGCTAATGTGACACGTGAATACTCACCACAGACAACATAAAAACAACGCCAGACTCTCGCTCGCTCTGACGCTTTTGTTTTGTGCCTTTTTTTTTTTTTTCCCTTCTTCATTTTCCTCACTGTATTCCTTCCCACAACTCCCAGAGACTAATTTTAATCCAACTATTTTTGGCACAGAAAAAAAAAAATGTCTGGATAAAAGATACACAACATTTCTGATATCAATTATTTATGATTCAAACTGCATGGATGACAAGAATAACAACAAATGTACTCACTCTTTTGTTTTTCAGAAAATACTGACATCCAGAAATAAAATGCCTCTCTTGAATATTTAAGCCTGGAGTCTACAGGTTTTGAAACAGACACAAAAAAAAAATTATTTAACAGAAATTTTAAAACTGAAATATATTCTAAAACATATCTGAAATTTGTTGTCACCCAGCTGTAGAAATGAGCACCTGGGTCCTAGAGCTAGTGATAGGAAGGCAGCCAAGCTGATGCTGACCACAGTGCTCTCTAGTGTGCTGACAGGTCAAGGAGAGTATGGAACTAACACCATGTACGTTGTCTCCATGGTATAACAGGGCTACCTTTACCCCCCCCCCCCCGTCTTTTTTCAACTTTGGTGTGGTCCCATATATATCTGGGATGATTTTTCATAGTCCATTCACAGTGTGCAACAGTGTTTCTCATCCTGCAGACAGACATGTTCCACTTTCAAAAGCATTTCCTCAAAAACAAATGTCAGGTACCTACTTAACACAGCACAGATGACTGGAGTAAGATGAAACGTATCTTCAGCTTTCTCTCTCTCTAGGCTGCTAACATTTTTGTTTCATTGAAAAGGAAATCACACATTTTGGAACTGGAAATCTTTAATGGGAAGTATGGACACAACACATCTCCTAACTGATTCTGATCATACCAGCATCTGTTGCAGCAACTGGCAAGGAAAGTATGGACACAACTTATCTCCTAACTGCCTCTGTGGAATGGTAAAGTGCTCATGAAAACAGTTTACATGTCAAGATACACAGTCTGATCACTGCTAAATCTAGCATCGACTTAAGCTACACACTGTAAAAAAGCAGTTTACCAGCAAAACAGTTAAAGCCTTGGTTGGCATCCCACACCGAACAAAACTCAGTGCTAGTCTGTGGTGAAATACGTTGCTGCCAAATACATTGATACCCAGATCCATGACTGTGGTGAAAGAAATGATGAATAACAGTCCAAGTTAAACAATACATTAACATGAAAAATGGTAGAATATTACATATATAATTTAAACATATTTTTACATACTCGTATTATGTTTTTATACTATAGGAAACACCAACATTAAAAACAGATTTATAACTGTCACTTGCCATGTCTATCAGTTTCAACAGTGTCTTGTCTATAAGTTTCAACAGTGTCTTGTCTATCAGTTTCAACAATGTCTTGTCTATCAGTTTCAACATTGTCTTATCTATCAGTTTCAACAATGTCTTATCTATCAGTTTCAACACTGTATATCAGTTCCAACAATGTCTTGTCTATCAGTTCCAACAATGTCTTGTCTATAAGTTCCAACAATGTCTTGTCTATAAGTTCCAACAATGTCTTGTCTATCAGTTCCAACAATGTCTTGTCTATAAGTTCCAACAATGTCTTGTCTATAAGTTCCAACAATGTCTTGTCTATAAGTTCCAACAATGTCTTGTCTATAAGTTCCAACAATGTCTTGTCTATAAGTTCCAACAATGTCTTGTCTATAAGTTCCAACAATGTCTTGTCTATCAGTTTCAACAATGTCTTGTCTATAAGTTCCAACAATGTCTTGTCTATCAGTTCCAACAATGTCTTGTCTATAAGTTCCAACAATGTCTTGTCTATCAGTTCCAACACTGTCTGGTCTATCAGTTTCAACAATGTCTTGTCTATAAGTTTCAACAATGTCTTGTCTATCAGTTCCAACAATGTCTTGTCTATAAGTTCCAACAATGTCTTGTCTATAAGTTCCAACAATGTCTTGTCTATAAGTTCCAACAATGTCTTGTCTATCAGTTCCAACAATGTCTTGTCTATCAGTTCCAACAATGTCTTGTCTATCAGTTCCAACAATGTCTTGTCTATAAGTTCCAACAATGTCATGTCTATCAGTTTTAACACTGTATATCAGTTCCAACAATGTCTTGTCTATCAATTCCAACAATGTCTTGTCTATAAGTTTCAACAATGTCTTGTCTATCAGTTCCAACAATGTCTTGTCTATAAGTTCCAACAATGTCTTGTCTATAAGTTCCAACAATGTCTTGTCTATAAGTTCCAACAATGTCTTGTCTATCAGTTCCAACAATGTCTTGTCTATCAGTTCCAACAATGTCTTGTCTATCAGTTCCAACAATGTCTTGTCTATAAGTTCCAACAATGTCATGTCTATCAGTTTTAACACTGTATATCAGTTCCAACAATGTCTTGTCTATCAATTCCAACAATGTCTTGTCTATCAGTTCCAACAATGTCTTGTCCATCAGTTCCAACAATGTCTTGTCTATAAGTTCCAACAATGTCTTGTCCATCAGTTCCAACAATGTCTTGTCTATAAGTTCCAACAATGTCTTGTCTATCAGTTCCAACAATGTCTTGTCCATCAGTTCCAACAATGTCTTGTCTATCAGTTCCAACAATGTCTTGTCTATAAGTTCCAACAATGTCTTGTCTATCAGTTTTAACACTGTATATCAGTTCCAACAATGTCTTGTCTATCAGTTCCAACAATGTCTTGTCTATCAGTTCCAACAATGTCTTGTCTATCAGTTCCAATGATAATAAGAAGAACAAAAACAATCAAGAGAATCTCATAACACAATGAATATATTCACCTTGCTTCAGTCGTGCCACATCTTTTTTTTCGATAAACTTCACCAGGAGCTGATTCATATACGGCAACACCCGATGTGACTCCTGCAGCTTTCTCAGTCTTGCCAGCAGCTCATCATCATCATTTCTTAACAAAATTTACAGTAACAAGAAAAGTTACAAAATGCGTTGCCTTGGCAACTTTTCCACATTCATGAGACAACAAATGATATCAACACTCATATCCAGGTACACATAAAAAAATAAATGAAATGGAATATTGACATAACAAATATTTATCCACTTATGCAAACTGGGCCCGTGAAGATGTGGGGGTGTAGTCATATGATTTGAGGTCAAGGCTAATGAGGCATGACAGGTCATGTTCCTAATTCACTTTACCACTGTTTTTCTCAAATATCCTGACAAATTCCCTCCCTACATGCCATACAAGATCATTTTCTGTGATACATGATCATCAAGCACAGACTGCGTAAAGCTGAAGACTATTGATACAGGAGAACCATGTGACAATAACCAAAGTAACATTCTTTCATACACCAAAGTGAGAGGAAATCTTCGAACAACTTGGCCAGAAAGAGGCAGCGGCTCTGTTTTGTCCTTTCAAGCACAAGTCTCGGAAGACATTTCCCGTGGGTCACAAACTGTGTCATAGAATGTCTCAAAGCTCAGGGGATCTCTGACGGTGCCAGCAAGCTGAGCCTAGTTCAGCGTTTTGTACATTCTCAGGCACGACCCTTGTCACACAGGTCACATGCACTGATCTCTAATACTCAGGCACTTCAACAACCCAGAGCAGTGGTTTCTAATATCTTTTAGACTGTGCACCCCTGAAGGCAATGATTTTTCCTCCACTTCCTCTTCAACTGGCATTACATTAGGAAAAAAAACAAGAACTTCACATGCTTCTAGTACAATCTAGACTTGATATGTGGGCTACCACACCATCCTTCCTGGATCCCAGTTTGAGAACTACTGTTTCCAGAAACCCAGACTTGTATAAAACACACATACTCTTCCATGACTCTTTTAACATAGGCACCGTGAACTGCTCCAGCGTCTGCTTCTGGCACCAGAGATTTGGACTTGAATATTTCTGCATGGAGCTCCATGGCCTGGTCCAGACTTGGTGCACTCAGCAACATTGTCATCAGAGCCTTCACTTTAAAATATCTTATCTTCTCATCGCTGGGGAATGTGCTCTCACCAGCGGCTCTGATCATCTCCATGGCACCTGCAAAAGAAAAATCCAATCTTAAACACACGATACTTGACAATAAAAAATAAGAAAACATGGGAAATATGTCTGGCCCATGTATTCTGATAGAATCTTTTCCTTCTATGTTATTGTCATCATTATCATATGAACAGCAAATAAACAACTATGAATGGACAGGTGTTTTGTGTGGTCACCACTCCACCATGGTACAAATAAGCACATGCTAAACAAGGAACATTTCTGGCTCAAGAAGTGTGGAAATACAGAAGACTGAGCTGCATTTTGTGGACACACAAGAAGACAAAGAAGGACTAGAGTATTTGAAACTGACAAGAGAAATCACGAAAGATATCATAATCAGACACTGGGAGTATTTTTGGACTTTTTTGTATTCATCAGTTTGGGTTGAAAGTCCCATATTCATAGGACTTAGTTTTACACATCTCATTTGTTCCATTTACTTGCAAGCAGAGAACTGTAGCCAAAGAAAAAAAAAAAAAGAAAAGAATCAGAAATGAGCATTAAAATTTAGGAAAATCTACAGACTATATATTGTGAACAAATGTCATACTGTATACTGTGAACAAATGTCAGACTATATATTGTGAACAAATGTCAGACTATATATTGTGAACAAATGTCAGACTATATACCGTGAACAAATGTCAGCCTATATATTATGAACAAATGTCAGACTATATAGGTTTATTCATAAGTCATTTAAAAACTCCGCAACAAAGAAACTACAGATCATGATAATTCTTATGCTAAAAGAGAGAGAAACTCTTCAAGTTTTTTAAAAATAAAGCCAGCGCACAGAGCTCCTGTGGTTTGCCACTAGGAGGCAGCAGTGGCAAATATGGCGTTCAGTACACGTGAGCAGTCATTGTGTGTTTTTGAATACGCAAAAACCTCAAGCATTGTGAATGTGCAGTAATGACTTCAAGCAGGCTTTATCTGAAAAAAAAAAAGCTTAGAGTTTCTCTCTTTTTTGGCATAGGAATGATCAAGATCCGTTACACAGTTTCTCTGTTGTGAAGTTTCGAACCGTTTCACAGACTTATGAATAACCCTGTATATTGTGAACAAATGTCAGACTAAATATTGTGAATAAATGTCTGACTATATATTATGAACATACATCAGACCACATACAAGGGTTGTTTGATAAGTAAATCAATATTATTTCTCAACAGTCTTCACTGAGGGCTATACACTTTCAGTGGTCCAGCGGGTTTTAAACTGTTTCATCCCACTGACAAAATAGTTTTTCTCAAAGGCTGCAAAATATGAGTTTATGGCGGCGATGACATTCTCATTTGATGAGAACTGCTTTTCATCAAGTCAAACTTTCAAAGTTAATGAAGCAAAATGTGAACAACAGAAATGTACTCAGAGTAGATAGCAAGTTAGTGGGGGAGGTCAACGAATTTCTATATCTTGGCAGTAGAGTAGTAGAAAATGGAGACAGCACAGAGGACATCAACAGCAGACTTACTAGAGCAAACCAGGCATTTGCAATGCTGCAGACTATATGGAAATAAAAAAAACTAAGCATGAATATGAAAATCAGGAAATTTAAGAGTAATGTTCTAAGTGTAGTACTCTATGGAAGCGAATGCTGGAAAATCACCAAAGCCATAGAAAATAAGTTGAATTCTTTTCAGACTAAATGTTTACGAAGAATTAGAAAAATATTTTGGCTAAACACCATAAGAAATAACATCTTGTTGGCAGAAATGCAGATGAAGCCACTGACAGCAATTATTGAGGAAAGACGCTGGCGATGGTTGGGACATGTGCTCCGAATGAATGACAACTCACTACCAAAAACACCACTAAGATGGACACTACAGGGGAACAGAAGTAAGGGTGGACCAAAAGAGACATGGAGAAGAACAGAGAGGATGCTGAGCAATAGAGGGCTCACCTGGGCAAGAGCAGAAAAAAAGCCAAATGGACAAGCATTTGTGAAAAACCCTTGCGGAAGTCCCATGTGACCTGGGCACTTAAGGTTCAGAGAGAGAAGCCAAGTTTGAAAGTTTTGGAACAGGAAGAAGTCACACAGTGTCAAGTCTAGAGAATGGGGTGGATGAGGAATCATTTGGAAGCCAAATTAATGCAATTCTGTCATAGCAGCTGGTTTGTGGGAAGGCAAGTTGTGTGGTAAAAGAGCATTTTTCTGAGCGTCAATCTTGGCCGTTTCTGTTTAAGCTCTTCTTTCGAACAGTCTAACAATGTCGCATAATAATCTCCTGCTATTGTTTTACCATTCTCCAAATAGTCAGTCAGAATGATTCCTTGGGAATCCCAAAAAACAGTGACCATCACCTTACCAGCAGACAGAATGGTCTTTGCCTTCTTTGGTGCACTTTCACCATTCACTGTTTAGATTGCTGCTTACATTCAGGCATGTAGTGTTGGATCCATGTTTCATCCATAGTCATGAATGACTATGGTTAAACATCAACAAACACTGCACTGAAATTTTCTTTTGCATGCACTTTCGATCGACAATCAACAAACATGGCACCCACTGTGCACAAAGCTTGTCCATGTGTAATTTTTCATGCATCACGTTATGAACTTGTTCAAGTTAGATGCCTACAGTCTCATACATTTTCACACAGAAGTCTTTCTTAATGATACCTCTGATTTTTAAAAATGATTTCTGGTGTGGTGACCTCCACAGAGCATCCAAGAATGCACTTCATCTTCAGTGTTTGTTTCACCATGTTTAAACTCATTTATCTAGAAACAGTCTTCAACAATGCAGAAGAGTCCCCATAAACTTCATACAACTCTGCTCTGATCTAAGAGGCTGTCCACATCTTTAAATAAAAATGTTTTATCACTATACGTAACTCACTGGCGCACATTCTTTGAAGCGACAGCTATTATGCTCAATTCAAAAGGTTGCTGAATGTTAACAATGCATCACTATTGGCTGAAATTTTGCATGACAGAGTTCGAATAGTGATTCCTTCCAACTGTGATGTTACTAACTGAATTGTCGCGCCACCTCAATGAAATTTACCTTACTTATCAAATGACTGACGTATTGTGAACAAATGTCAGACTATATGTAAAGTAAAGGTAACCCTGTCATGCCATAGAGGCACACAGAGATATGGTGTTAGACCTGTCAGCACAATAGAGGGTGATGTGGTCAGTGTCACACCCGGCCACCTTTCCTTCCCCAACTCCTGATGAAGTCAGGTACCCATTTCTACAGCTGGGTGACTGGGGCGCCTCTGGCCGGATTCAAACCCTTGACATTCGTCATGAGAGACCAGTGCACTAACCACTTCGCCGCTCAGGTATATATTGTGAACAAATGTCAGACTGTATATATTATGAACAAATGTCAGACTGTACATATTATGAACAAATGTCAGACTGTACATATTGTGAACAAATGTCAAGACTGTATATATTGTGAACAAATGTCAGCCTGTACATACTGCGAACAAATGTCAGACTGTTTATATTGTGAACAAATATCAAGACTGTGATATTATGAACAAATGTCAGACTGTATATATTATTAACAAATGTCAGACTGTATATATTATTAACAAATGTCAGACTGTATATATTGTGAACAAATGCCAGATTGTACACATTATGAACAAATATTGGACTGCATATACTATGAACAAAAGAACTAAGTGAAAAGAACATTCATCAGATACTAAACAACCAATAATTGGTACTTACCTTGTATGTTTCCTACTTTTACCTGTTCTGCACCAATTTCCAGGGGAAGATCGTCTTGGTATGCTTTGCCAACTGCATTCTTCCTGCATTGTTGAAGAATGAAAAGAGTTTGTCAGATGTTACAGAAACTGAATATTTCTCAGCTTTCAGATTATAAAACTTTATGTACATGAAAGTAGCCATATCATAGTGAACTGATTTCTACAGGAAATAATTCCCACAGCACCCCAGTCAACCTTGTAAAAACTGGCACCTGACACCTATGTTAGGAAACTGCCCCTGGAAACTGAGAATGCTGGCCTGTATGGTCAGGCACACCACTGGTCACCGCATACACAATTTCAAAGTACTTTTGGCTAAGCTTTTGTTCACACTTCTGAAGCTGATGAACCTTAAGTGTCTAAGGGTTTTCCACAAACGCCCGCCGTTCATCTTTTTTTTCCCTCCATTTTTGACCGGGTGAGACCTCTATTGCTCAACATTTTCTCTGTTGTTCTTCTCCATGTCTCCTTTGGTCTACCCTTACTCCTGTTCTCCTTTGGTGTCCATCTCAGTGGTATTTTTGGTAATGAGATATCACCCAGAGCACATGTCCCAACCCTTGTCAACATTTTTCTCTGTTGTTCTTCTCCAAGTCTCCTTTGGTCTACCCTTACTCCTGTTCTCCTTTGGTGTCCATCTCAGTGGTATTTTTGGTAATGAGATATCACCCAGAGCACATGTCCCAACCCTTGTCAACATTTTTCTCTGTTGTTTTTCTCCAAGTCTCCTTTGGTCTACCAAAAAATAAAAATCGCATTCATTCATTTACATGTCCCTTGCAGAACTTTGCCTCCCTAACAGCACTCCTGTAGGCCTCTTGGTTGTGAGCAAGATGGCCTGCTGCTGATGCATCCATTTGGAGCTCATTAATGATGTCTTGCACCCATCTTCACCTCGGTCTTCCTCTCTTTCTTTTTCCCATTATGTATCCTTCCAAGATGGTCTTTTCTAAATTATCATGACGTTTAATGTGTCCAAAATAGTTAAGTTTTCTCTCTTTAATCCTCTTTACTAGCCAGCCTCCTAAGTTCTTGTAGTATGGATGTATTTGTTCTTTTTTGTGTCTATATCTGAAGAACTCTTCTGTTGCATCTACATTCAAAGGCATTTATGTGTTTCTCAGCTGTTTTATTAAGTGTCCAGGTCTCACAGGCATATGTTGCGATGGGAAAGATGCATGTCCTTAAAAATCTTATTTTTGTAGTTCAGTCTGTTCCTCTCCACAGATTCTTTAGTTGTTTTACTTTCTGAAGAGCGACAGATGTCCTCTTTTTAATTTCCCAATGAGGGAAATTAAAAAGAGGACATCTATCCCTCTTCATTATAGTGTATCTCCATTATTAGTTAGTAGAGATCCAAGATATTTAAAACTCTCCACTTCTTCCAGTTTTTCCTCATTGATACATATATCAGCTGCCTTGTTTGTTTTGTCAGTTGTCATCAATTTAGTTTTCTTTGCATTAAGATAAAGGGTAAAAAAAAAAACAAATTAAACATATAAATTCAAAATATAATTGCAGTAAAGAGAGAAAGGCATAATAAATAACCTGGACAGTGCAGTTAAACTGAAACTACAACAAAGCACCAACAACAGATTACCAACAAATGTTGCAGTAAAACAAGAATACACCAAAACTACTGCTACACAATCTACAATTTGTAGCAAATGAGAACCAAACACCTGCAGTAAGTACACACATTCATCTATCAAGCTGGTAGATGTTTATGATCATGTATATCCAATTTGTGCATTCTTTGTTTTTTGGTTAGTTTTTGTCCTGTGCCACTCAGTCGGCCTAACATACTACTCTCAGCCTCTCTCTTCTTTCCTCCCCCGCACCAAATGAAAACAAAGCAAAAACAGCCACAATAAATACCTCATACTTCTTCTTCTTCATACATTCTCAGATGCCAAGTTGGACATCTATGAAGAACACGACAGTCGACATCGGGCTGTTGATACAGCCACACAGCCAGGTCAGGATTGGTAGCGGCATCATGGCCACATGTGTCTTCTTTGCTCATCTGCAGGGCAGTCCTGTAGCAGATGCCAGGCTGTCATTTTTTTCTGTGCCACAGGTGCATTCATCAGATGTGTCCATCTTCAGCTTGTTATACATGTCATATCTCAGTTTGTTGTGTCATATCTGTCTGCTTTCCCCATCTTCAGCTTGTTATACATGTCATATCTCAGTTTGTTGTGTCATATCTGTCTGCTTTCTCCATCTTCAGCTTGTTATACATGTCATATCTCAGTTTGTTGTGTCATATCTGTCTGCTTTCCCCATCTTCAGCTTGTTATACATGTCATATCTCAGTTTGTTGTGTCATATCTGTCTGCTTTCTCCATCTTCAGCTTGTTATACATGTCATATCTCAGTTTGTTGTGTCATATCTGTCTGCTTTCCCCATCTTCAGCTTGTTATACATGTCATATCTCAGTTTGTTGTGTCATATCTGTCTGCTTTCTCCATCTTCAGCTTGTTATACATGTCATATCTCAGTTTGTTGTGTCATATCTGTCTGCTTTCTCCATCTTCAGCTTGTTATACATATTTCACTCTGTTATGCCTATCTTCAGCCTGTTATAGAAGTGATATCTCAGTCTGCTATGTCCACCTTCAGCTTGTTATAAATGTGATATTTCATTCTGTTGTGCATATCTTCAGCCTGTTATACATGTGATATATCAGCAAACTAATACTCTCTACTGTGGTTGGAAAGAGGTGAAAGTGGTATGAGAACCTTGTACTTACAGTTCACTAAAATAACTGATGGCTGTCTCGACATCTCCCAGCCGTGCAAGTGTGGAAATCACTTTTTTCAGATCAAATCTAGAGAGCTTGTATCCAGTGACTTGAAGTTCTCGCAGCTTTTGTCTGATATCATCCAGCTTCTGCATCATAAAGCATATGTCTGTTTTGTTGATAAATTACACATCCACTGGGGATGATGATTAGAGAGATACATGTGTTTGGGGGAGAGTTACAGTTGATAGTGAAATGTCTTCTAATCCAAAGGTTGTTGGTTGCAGATATGCTACTGTCTGTCTTAAAGTAGATTTAGCTGTACAAAATAGGTACCTGACAAACAAGTGTTGAGGAACTTTACTCCTGGAAATGACAACTGCCTGCATGCAAGGAGAGACACACTGGCTTACACTGTACACAGCTGGCAGTGCATGAAAGGAAAATGGGACATCACATAGATGACAGTCTCATGACTATGGGAATATACTTGAATTCACAGACAGTGAATCACATTCAACAAATGTTCATATCCTACAATATGTACAGCATATTCATTCATCTGTTTCACACATACATCAGCCACTTCTTGAATTGACAAGATGCTCTGCACTCATAAACTGGATTTATGCTCTTGGTAAATAACTTTAACAAAGTCTTTGATGAGTTCTATGTTTTAAATCATTTGCTGGTGAAAGCAGGAGCAAGGAGAATCTAAAGTGACACTAAAATGCTACACATTCCAAAAAAAAAAAAGAGAAACTTATAACATGATTATAAAATGATTAAGAAGCAAATGAAAAAAGAGTTAACTTCTTTGAAACATGGCTCCACCTTTTCTAAATGGGGAACAAAGGTTAGAAGAAACATACCTGGCTAAGACCCCACCCACCAGTGCTTCTTCAGTCCACATCCAGCAGTGCTCTTTCAATCCCTATCCAATGATGCTCATTTAATCCATAACCAGCAGTGCTCCTTCAATCCATAACCAGCAGTGTTCCTTCAATTCCCACCCAGCAGTGCTCCTTCAATCCACATCTGGCAGTGCTCCTTCAATCCACATCTGGCAGTGCTCCTTCAATCCACATCCGGCAGTGCTCCTTCAATCCACATCCAGCAGTGCTCTTTCAATCCACACCCAGCAGTGTTCCTTCAATCCATATCTGGAAGTGCTCCTTCAATCCATATCTGGAAGTGCTCCTTCAATCCATATCTGGAAGTGCTCCTTCAATCCACACTCAGAAGTGCTCCTTCAATCCACACTCAGAAGTGCTCCTTCAATCCACACTCAGAAGTGCTCCTTCAATCCACACTCAGAAGTGCTCCTTCAATCCACACTCAGAAGTGCTCCTTCAATCCACACCAGCAGTGCTCTTTCAATCCACATCTGGCAGTGCTCCTTCAATCCACACCCAGCAGTGTTCTTTCAATCCACACCCGGCAGTGCTCCTTTAATCCACATCTGGCAGTGCTCCTTCAATCCACATCTGGCAGTGCTCCTTCAATCCACAACCAGCAGTGCTCCTTCAATCCACAACCAGCAGTGCTCCTTCAATCCACAACCAGCAGTGCTCCTTCAATTCACACCCGGCAGTGCTCCTTCGATCCATATCTGGCAGTGCTCCTTCAATCCACAGCTGGCAGTGCTCCTTCAATCCACACCCAGCAGTGCTCCTTCAAAGCCCCATCCACTAATGGTCTCTGGATACAGACTGTGTCATAAAACAATCAGATGAATGAGGTGGGTGAGATCAATGTGATCAGCATTCTGATGAAGTCTAGTGATATGCCTGATGTTTCAGCTCATCTTCTTGTGAGCAATCATCATTTAAAACCAGTACCACCATCACTACAACTATAGCCACCACCAAATCACCACAACAATAACCACCATCATCATCACAACTACAGCCATTATTTTCATAATAACTACAACCACTTCTATCATCACCAGTGTAACAACAACCACCATCATCAAACACAACTATAACAACTTTCACCACAACCATCAACTACAGCAACCACCACCATTATAACAGCACCTCATAATCATACACAACTATGTCCACCATAATCATACACAACTATGACCATCATAATCATACACAACTATGATCACCATAATCATACACAACTATGACCATCATAATCATACACAACCATGACCACCATAACTATACACAACTATGACCATCATAATCATACACAACTATGATCACCATAATCATACACAACTATGACCAGCATAACTATACACAACTATGATCACCATAACCATACACAACTATGACCACTATAATCATACACAACTATGACCACTATAATCATACACAACTATGACTGCCATAACTATACACAACTATGATCACCATAACCATACACAACTATGACCACTATAATCATACACAACTATGACCACTATAATCATACACAACTATGACCACTATAATCATACACAACTATGACCACTATAATCATACACAACTATGACCACTATAATCATACACAACTATGACCACCATAATCATACACAACTTCTTATATCCTTCCCATGCCGTTAAATGTCACATAGGGCTCGCAAAGTAGTTCGCCAATTTTTCTTGTCTTCGGCGAGTCTTTCAACCTCATCAAAGGATTTTATGCCTGTTAATTTGGCCTCTTAACAATGTCCTCTTCAGAGTTTCACGTGGTCTGCCTCTTTTTCTTTGGCCTGTTGTGTTCCACTTGATAGCTTGTTTTGGGATTCTCTGATCATTTCTTCTCATCAAGTGACCAATATATGTCCATCTCCTTTTCCTGATCACCCATGAGACTGGTTGTTGTTCAGTCATCTGTCTTATCTCTGCATTGTTCTTAAATTTGTTCCACTTGATGCCGAGTATTTTCCTTAGGCATTTGTTTTCAAAAGAGTCTAATTTCTTGTCTATTTCTTTAGTTGTTTTCCAGCTTTCACATGCATAAATGAGGGTGGATATTACATTTGAATTGAATAGTCTTAACTTGGTTTTTGTGCTTATAACTTTTGAGTTCCATATGTTCTCAAGATTCTTGAAGATTGATGCTGCTTTTGCAATTCTGATCCTAACTTCCTTTCTAGTGTCACCATCCTGGTCTATGTAGCTGCCAAGGTATGCAAATTGATTGACTTCTTCAATATCTGTCCCTTCTATGTGTATTTGTCCATTTTGATTAATGGGAATTTTCATTATTTTTGTTTTGTCCTTGTTAATTTCAAGTCCTATTTTGCTAGCCATTGAAGACAGGCTATCTGTTTTTTCTTGCATGGAATTCACATTGTTACTGATAAGAGTTATGTCATCAGCAAAATCAAGATCTTCTAGTTGGGTCCCATGTACCCAGTCAATACCTGTGTTACCTGTGCAGCATTTTTTCTTCTTCTTCTTCTTCTTCGTTCGCACAACATTTTTTTTTTTTTTTTTTTCATTATGAAATCTATTGTAATCCCAAAAAGTAAAGGAGACAGTATACATCCTTGTTTCACACCTGTTTCAATCTGGAACCATTCACTCATCCCTTCTTCTGTTTTGACTGCACAAACATATCCATTGTATAAGTCCTTAATGATGTTGACAATTTTAGATGGTATTCCATATAGACATAAAATTCTCCATAATTAATCTCTGTGTATGCTATCAAATGCCTTTTTAAAATCTATGAAGTTCAGTATTAATGGTTTCTGCTTCTCAATATATTCTTCAAGTATTATTCTGAGAGTAAAGATCTGGTCGAGACAGCTTTTCCCTTTTCAAAATCCTGCTTGTTCTCTCATTGCAGTATCCACTATATCTTTGAGTCTATTCAAAATGACCTTGCAAAATACTTTTGACACAACTAATATTAAGGTTACTCCTCTCCTGTTGTTACAGTCACTAAGGTTGCCTTTTTTTGGTATTTTAACAATGATTCCTTTTTTCCAAATAGAAGGGACCTTTTCTTCTTTCCAAATCTTGTTAAACATTCTCTGTAGTTGTCTCATGTTGTCATTATTGATAGCTTTTAGCATTTCAGGTGTTATTTCATCTTCACCTGCAGCTTTGTTGTTAGCCATTAAATTCACTGCTGTTTCAATTTCATGCAATTTAATTTAATCTAGGCTGACATTTAGTTGTGGGGCTGGTAAGTCAGTTTCAAGGTTTAACAATTATAAGTATATACTTCCATGTTTTATCTGATATCCATGATTTTCTATTTGTTTTTTTTTTCAGTCCAGCGCTTACTTTTGCTGCTGTGATTATAGCTGTGCTGTAAGAATTCCATAACTCATCTATACCTATCTCCTCAACTTCACTGGGTGTTTTGGAGTGATTGGCAAATTCCTGATTGAAATTAATGTTATTATTTCCTTCTTGTAGGCTTTGGCTGTTTATCTTTCTGTGTACTGATTTCTTGTGCTGGCTTTTCAATTTTAGTTTTCATACACAACTATGACCACCATAATCATACACAACTATGACCAGCATAATCATACACAACTATGACCACCATAATCATACACAACTATGACCAGCATAATCATACACAACTATGACCAGCATAATCATACACAACTATGACCAGCATAATCATACACAACTATGACCAGCATAATCATACACAACTGTGACCACCATAATCATACACAACTATGACCACCATAATCATACACAACTATGACCAGCATAATCATACACAACTATGACCAGCATAATCATACACAACTATGACCACCATAATCATACACAACTATGACCAGCATAATCATACACAACTATGACCAGCATAATCATACACAACTATGACCACCATAATCATACACAACTATGACCAGCATAATCATACACAACTATGACCAGCATAATCATACACAACTATGACCAGCATAATCATACACAACTATGACCACCATAATCATACACAACTATGACCACCATAATCATACACAACTATGACCACCATAATCATACACAACTATGACCAGCATAATCATACACAACTATGACCAGCATAATCATACACAACTATGACCAGCATAATCATACACAACTATGACCACCATAATCATACACAACTATGACCACCATAATCATACACAACTATGACCACCATAATCATACACAACTATGACCACCATAATCATACACAACTATGACCACCATAATCATACACAACTATGACCACCATAATCATACACAACTAAGACCACCATAATCATACACAACTATGACCAGCATTTCATCATCTTCATCAGGATCACAATCACTGAACACAAGGTCGAAGTACTCTTCCTTCCAGTATTTTCAGAGCATCATCACCATGTTCTCTATTTCAATTCTCTATGAAGACTTAAGGTTATGACAAAAAGCAGCAGCAGCATCAACAACAACATATTTACTCACATTTGTCTTCAAAGCTTTATCCAGCAAAGCAGCTCGGGGCAAACTCAAACGAGGATTGTCTCTTCGATATTTCTCCAGCTCTACCTTGGTCAATTCTTCTAGCTCAGCGAAGGTGAAATTTGACTCACTTGTGTAGGACTGCAGAAGAAGTATCAGTCTGATATCACAGTCACCAAACAGAACAAATATCAGTCTGGTATCACAGTCACCAAACAAAACAAGTATCAGTCTGATATCACAGTCACCATACAGAACAAATATCAGTCTGGTATCACAGTCACCAAACAAAACAAGTATCAGTCTGATATCACAGTCACCAAACAGAACAAGTATCAGTCTGATATCACAATCACCAAACAGAACAAGTATCAGTCTGATATCACAGTCACCAAACAGAACAAATATCAGTCTGGTATCACAGTCACCAAACAAAACAAGTATCAGTCTGATATCACAGTCACCAAACAGAACAAATATCAGTCTGGTATCACAGTCACCAAACAAAACAAGTATCAGTCTGATATCACAGTCACCAAACAGAACAAGTATCAGTCTGATATCACAATCACCAAACAGAACAAGTATCAGTCTGATATCACAGTCACCAAACAGAACAAGTATCAGTCTGATATCACAGTCACCAAACAGAACAAGTATCAGTCTGATATCACAGTCACCAAACAGAACAAGTATCAGTCTGATATCACAGTCACCAAACAGAACAAGTATCAGTCTGATATCACAGTCACCAAACAGAAGCACTCATGTGAATCTTCTCAACACTTCATTTAAGGTGCAGTGAACAATGTGTACTGCTTGTACTTTGCAGTGCAACAAAAGACATGCATTCATATGAAATATAAACATATTCAAGTGCCAGTATGAAATATAAACATATTCATGTGCCAACAAAAGACACGCATTCATATGAAATATAAACACATTCATGTGCCAACAAAAGACACGCATTCATACGAAATATAAACATATTCATGTGCCAACAAAAGACACGCACTCATATGAAATATAAACACATTCATGTGCCAACAAAAGACACGCATTCATATGAAATATAAACACATTCATGTGCCAACAAAAGACACGCATTCATATGAAATATAAACATATTCATGTGCTAACAAAAGACACGCATTCATATGAAATATAAACACATTCAAGTGCCAACAAAAGACACACATTCATATGAAATATAAACATATTCATGTGCCAACAAAAGACACACATTCATATGAAATATAAACATATTCATGTGCCAGTGTGACCTGGTCACTAGGCAGCAGGTGATAAGTGCTAGACAAGATCTGTTGCCATTTTCTTACAGTGACTGAGGGACTGAAGATGCTGTCCGCTGTGGGAATCCGTGAACCACTGATGACATGCTAGCTTCAGGGTTGGCAAAACCATAGCTGATCAAGACTCTGTCCCACCTCTCTGCTGGTACTCCCCCCCACCCCCCAGTAACAGATTAGCCTGGCTTATAGGACAAGGATTACAAAGAGTCTCCATGGTGGTGGAGTCTGCTAAAGGAG
The DNA here is from genome assembly GCA_009760885.1 of Achatina immaculata. Lineage (NCBI taxonomy): Eukaryota > Metazoa > Mollusca > Gastropoda > Stylommatophora > Achatinidae > Lissachatina > Lissachatina immaculata. The sequence continues at coordinate 29,923,893 of CM019718.1, forward strand.
TATTGTACAGCCCGTGCATGTTAGCTGCACTTTGGGACTGAAAAAAATAGCAGCTGTAAGGCACTCCCAAGCCAACATGATGCTGTGTCCCAACACCTTCACAGCATCAGCTGCAAAGAACACCAGCTTGCAGATGTAGGGAGACAGAAGGGAAGTGAGTGAAGAAACATTCTCTTGTGCTCTTTGACCCCAGCTACTGTGTTATGGCTTGGCAAGACCCATATAGTAATGGAGGTTGCTGTTCTTAGATCCCCCCAGGACTTTAAGCAAGCCGTCATAACTCATGTCCAACTCGACGCTTCTGCTTCAAGACCCTCTTGGCATCAGTTGCTAAAAATGAAAGCTTGCAATTCTAATTCTTTTCTTTCTTTCTTTAATCTCCCTGCAATTGCAAGATCCACCACCACGAGGACTATGGCAACCCTTGTCCCGTTAGCCAGGCTAGGCCTGCTTCTGGGGGTACCAATGGAGAAGTGAAACAGGGTCTTTGCCAGCTGTGGTTTGCCAACCCTGACGCCAGCATGTCAGCCTTGGGTTGCTGACTGTCAAATCTTTGCCCCCAATCCAAATTTAAAAAATGTAACGTGCTTTCACGTAAACATACAAAGCTGAGAGACAGTTCATACATTTTTATATGAACCATCTACATCCACAACACTTTAACCATGATATTTATCACTCTTTATTCACAACCAATCAAATCCATGTAGTTTTCTGATAAAAGAAAGGAAGATACAGCCCATGACCTGCTTTTTGAGTTTGTTCACTGCCAGATCTTGGTACTTACTGTGAAGTAAGAAGACTCGCACAATCCATCAATTTTCTGGCGAAAAGGGAAAAGAGAAAATATTTGGAATAACTGGCAAGAACAGGAACAGTAAAATAATGTTCACAGATGGACTTATGTTGTGTCATGTTGTGATAAGATGCTGTTGTGTCATGTTGTGATAAGATGCTGTTGTGTCATGTTGTGATAAGATGCTGTTGTGTCATGTTGTGATAAGATGTTGCTGTAGCATGCAGTGATAAGATGTTGTGTCATGTTGTGATAAGATGTTGCTGTAGCATGCAGTGGTAATATATTGCTGTAGCATGTAGTGATAAGATATTGTTGTGGTATGTAGTGGTAATATGTTGTTGTAGCATGTAGTGGTAATATGTTGTGGCATGTAGTGATAATATGTTTTGTTGTAGTATGTAGTGGTAAAATGTTGTGGCATGCAGTGGTAATATGTTGTAGCATGTAGTGGTAATATGTTGTTGTGACATGTAGTGATAATATGTTGCTATTGATTGAATATTTCTGAGAGAAGCTTTTCAGCAAAATGATTCAAAGCAACTTCCACAAACTCCCAAACTGACCAGAATGAAATCAAAGTTTCAGATAAGATTTACATTACTTGCAGCACTGCTAAAATACAGTCTGAGCTGCCTTCCTTTTGTCTCCGATACTGTCTGTGGCTTTATGCCAGTATCACATGGTTGTTCTACAGACTTCCCAGCACTAGGTTAAATAAACTTCCACAAAATTTTCTGCAAATCTCCCAGCACTAGGTTAGATAAACTTCCACAAAATTTTCTACAAATCTCCCAGCACTAGGTTAGATAAACTTCCACAAAATTTTCTACAAATCTCCTAGCAGTAGGTCAGATAAACTTCCACAAAAGTTTCTACAAATCTCCTAGCAGTAGGTCAGATAAACTTCCACAAAATTTTCTACAAATCTCTCAGCACTAGGTTAGATAAACTTCCACAAAATTTTCTACAAATCTCCCAGCACTAGGTTAGATAAACTTCCACAAAATTTTCTACAAATCTCCCAGCACTAGGTTAGATAAACTTCCACAAAATTTTCTACAAATCTCTCAGCACTAGGTTAGATAAACTTCCACAAAATTTTCTACAAATCTCCTAGCAGTAGGTCAGATAAACTTCCACAAAAGTTTCTACAAATCTCCTAGCACTAGGTCAAATAAACTTCCACAAAAGTTTCTACAAATCTCCTAGCAGTAAGTCAGATAAACTTCCACAAGAGTTTCTATAAATCTCCTAGCACTAGGTCAGATAAACTTCCATAAAAGTTTCTACAAATCTCCTAGCAGTAAGTCAGATAAACTTCCACAAAAGTTTCTACAAATCTCCTAGCACTAGGCCAGATAAACTTCCACAAAAGTTTCTACAAAACTCAAGGACATCCTCATCCACATAAAGCAAAACCTTCCATATGTTGGAACCAGAAAATGTAACCATCCTCGCTGTGTTACCTGCCTTGTAGTTTAGGAAACGAAAACAATCATGACTCTCCATTGAGGGATTCACATGCGAATCTCGCAATGTAATATATGTCATCGTATGCAAATGATGCAGGATAACTTACATTGGTGAATCTGGCCTCAGACTAGGGGACAGCATACAGAAACATCTGTACAATATTACCCAGCATGCTTTGAAACCCGTCCCTAATCATTTCAATGGCCTCAACCATAGAGGCAAATCTGATTTTCTGGTAATAGCCATCAAAGAGTGTCACGCAGACGACACAAGCCGCTTAGCACTTGAGAACCGCTACATTCAAGACTATGGGATGTTGGAACCACATGGTTTGAACTCGTTATTTAGCTACACATAATCTTCCACAATCATATTCATTCTCACTTATTGCACATAGTTTAGTACCCTCACACACTGCTATTCTTCTACCACAACCATAATCATTCATTTCACCTTCCCCTATACAGACTACCATCCCTTCCCTACCATCATTTACTATCAAACACCACAATTCCCTATCCATTCCCTACCATCATCTACTATGAAACACCACTTTCCACTCCCTTAACTCTTCGACTGCCATAGTTGATATCGTGATAACTTCCTGTTAGTCTAGTGACTGCCATGGTCGTTATAGCCATTTTGTTTCGTTGCAACATAAAACTATTGTAAAACTTTTTATTGTACATGATTTATCTGTGCATGTCTGGTGACCTTTCACAGTTCAATCCAAAAGCATGGCTAACAACCGAGCGAAATCAATGCGTTAATGGAGAAATTTAAGTATTTATTGTGATTTCAGAGGCATAAGGACATATCCTATGACCCAACCACTGTTCCTGAATGTACCCCAAGTACATCTAGAACTATTAAATGGACTGGAGAAGTAGTTAGATGGTTACTTCAGACATTATTTTAGTAAGAATGCCACCACACGATGAGATTGGACAAAAATTTAAGTAGACCTGGAAATCGCAGATGGTAAGCATTGTACATCTAGGCATCGCCGATGGTAAGCACTACACAATTATCAGCTAAAATCATCACAATACTTCTTTTTTTCTAAAAAACTCTTCATTTATGAAATCTTCTTACATTTACAACTATTTTCATGCATAATATGTATACTTCTAAAGTGAAATACTTTGTAAATTCACTTTTACAACTATATCCCCTATACATATCAAGACCCGCGCTTTTCTGCGCGGCACAGACGGGAACGTCCGCATTTTTTTTCTGGGCCTGGGAAGAGTTAAGAGCATCATCTACGGATATTGACTCTCCAGTCATCCCTGTTCTTTGTATAATTCTCTGCTCCTTCTATGCACATCCTTTAACTCTTACCATGCTTTTCGATATTATAATGTCTCTTCCGGTATACCTGGTGCGTGCGAATTGTCATTATAATGATCATTGGTTTGTTTCATTAAAGCAAGCGGTGTAACATTTAGATTGTACATATTTCGTCTGCGATTCCAGTGACACTTTTCAAAATGGCAAAAGAGTGCCTAGTTACAAGCAATTCCGACAGAGAAAAAGGAAGCGAAAGACCGAAATTTTTCAATTTTTGATGACGTAGATAGGGGTATGGACATGGCCTATACCACCCCACTGCTCTTGAATGTGTCCCAAGTAGATCTAGACATATTCAGATGACTGAAGAAGTAGTTAGGAGTTATTTCAGACATTAATTTAGCGAGAATGCAACATAGAATCAGAATATGAGATCGACAAGTAGATCTACACATCTCAGATGGTAAGTAGTGCTGATCTAGACCTAGCCGATGGTGAGCTGGCCACAATCAGTGTCTAAAAACATTACATTACTTCTTTTTTCCCAAAACCTCTGCATTTATGAAATTTTCATTCATTTAGCTATACTTTGAAACATAATAAGTATACGGAAGTACATGGAAATACTGTTTTCCATTCCATTTTATAACTATACCACCTAACATATCAAGACCCACGATTTTACTCCCGCACTCCAGAACACGTCCGTGTTTCTTCCTCCAGCATGGGAAGAGTTAACATTTTCTACACTCACTCATGCACTATTTTGCACCTTTCAGCACGAATGCGTTATAACCCTGGTAACAGACACATATTGTTTATGTTCCTGATACACACAAATGATACTTTTGTGCCTTTACAAGGACTGAGATAAGTTTTCACTCAGTTACAATTTTTCTTTAATTTTTTTCATTTTTTTTTGTTATTTCGTTTACATAAGCTTGATGTGAATCTATACTTTGTCTCCTGTCTCTGATTCTTTGTCCTGTTTGCTTTTGTTTGAAGAAGGTTCAGGGCCGAAATGCCACAAATGTGTTATTGTTAAATAATAAAGCTATTCCTACTTTTCCCCCATTTTATACATTTTGGTATTACAGCTTTACTGCAGTGCTTTGTGTATAGTTGTATGCCTATACACTAATTACTGTGTGATACAAATCTCCTGACAGCTTTTAGCACTAGGTCAGATAAACTTCCACAAAAGTTTCATGGAGCAGGGTGAGGTCTTTGGATCAAGTTCTAGAAAGATCTTTTCTGAAACATGGACACAGGTTTCTAGAGATTGTCTGTAATTATAATCTGCAGATAGGGAGAAGGGTCAGTCCAGACTAGACACTTTCATTTTGTTGTAAAAGATGTGCCTGCATCCGCAATGCCTTGCTCTTGTTGTAAAGATATGCCTTCATCCAGCAATGCCTTGTTCTTGTTGTAAAGATATGCCCTCATCCAGCAATGCTTTGTTCTTGTTGTAAAGATATGCCTTTGCCCAGCAGTGTTTTGTTCTTGTTGTAAAGATATGCCTTCATCCAGCAATGCCTTGTTCTTGTTGTAAGGATATGCCTTCGTCCTGCAATGCCTTGTTCTTGTTGTAAAGATGTGCCTTCGTCCAGCAGTGTTTTGTTCTTGTTGTAAAGATATGCCTTCATCCAGCAGTGTTTTGTTCTTGTTGTAAAGATATGCCTTCATCCAGCAGTGTTTTGTTCTTGTTGTAAAGATATGCCTTCATCTAGCAGTGTTTTGGTCTCAGACAGAAAAATGTCAACTATCTTCTTGTGAGCTGTCCATCCACATTTGTCTTCTTGTGTGCTGTCCATCCACATCTGTCTTCTTGTGAGCTATCCACCCACATTTGTCTTCTTGTGAGCTGTCCACTCACATTTGTCTTCTTGTGAGCTGTCCACTCACATCTGTCTTCTTGTGAGCTATCCACCCACATTTGTCTTCTTGTGAGCTATCCACCCACATCTGTCTTCTTGTGAGCTGTCCACTCACATTTGTCTTCTTGTGAGCTGTCCACTCACATTTGTCTTCTTGTGAGCTGTCCACCCAAATCTGTCTTCTTGTGAGCTGTCCACTCACATTTGTCTTCTTGTAAGCTGTCCACCCAAATTTGTCTTCTTGTGAGCTGTCCACCCAAATCTGTCTTCTTGTGAGCTGTCCACTCACATTTGGTCTTCCTGAGCTAACTGAAGTGCCTCTGCTCAGGATGTGAACCACCAACCTTTACTGTCAGAAATGAATTCACTAACTACTGCACCACTGAACCACCAAACCTTGCTGTCAGAAACAAATTCACTAACTACTGAACCACCAACCCTTGCTGTCAGAAACAAATTCACTTACTACAGAACCACCAAACCTTGCTGTCAGAAACAAATTCACTTACTACAGAACCACCAACCCTTGCTGTCAGAAACAAATTCACTTACTACAGAACCACCAACCCTTGCTGTCAGAAACAAATTCACTTACTACAGAACCACCAACCCTTGCTGTCAGAAACAAATGCACTAATTACTGAACCACCAACTCTTGCTGTCAGAAACAAATTCACTAACTATTGCACCACTGAACCACCAACTCTTGCTGTCAGAAACAAATTCACTAACTATTGCACTACTGAACCACCAACTCTTGCTGTCAGAAACAAATTCACTAACTACTGCACCACTGAAGCACATAATGGCCAAAGATCCTAAATAAAAATTTATGTAAGTAAGCTCATTTTTTTTAACGATTGTTTTCTTCATCTGATAACTCATCTCCAACAAATGTACAACACTTAACAAAAGCTCACAGTCTTAATGCTGTCTGGTGCCTTGTCAAAGTACTGTTTCACTCCTCTCCTTAACTTCAGATTCTGTGTGAAAGACATGAAGTGTTTTAAGAATTAATCAGAAGTGTTATGCAGACATTCAGAAATCACATGAAAAAAACTGGCAAATATGTAAGGGTTTGGGGTTACGTTTTAGCCTGAGACAGTGACACATAAACCTGCTGGAGCGTTGTGATGGCAGTGCTACCTCCTGGTATGAATCAGTGTGCCAAGTGGCACAGAGCTAGGTTTATGTACAAAGTAAGGTAAAGGTAAGGTCAAATTTCTGTTTCCATGCCAATAAGGCATATTGTTAGCCCTGTATTTTCCATGACCTTCGGCACATGAAAGTGTGATATGGTTAGTATCATGCCTGGCCACTTTAACGTCCTAGACTTCTCTGGTACCTATTTTTAGAGGCTGGGTGAACCCTGGGGTGTACAAGAAAAAATTCCCACTGCTGGGACTGAAGCCAGTAACACCAGATTATTAAACCGAGTGCCTAACCACTCGGATAACCTGGTCATCACGGCGAAAGTAGTGACATTCATTTATTTAGTCCTATGTGCTTGCTTTCTGGCATTTTCCAAAACAGATGTTACAAAATGGAGCAGCGAGTCTGCATCAAACTTTGCATGAATCTCGGACAGAATGCATCAGAAACTCTTGTAAAGATTCAACAAAATGTTTCACGAGAAATCTCTTGTCTGTACAAAGATGTGGCATGTGTGACTCAAGGCTGGCAAACACCAGCTAATGATGACAACCACACAAGGTGGCCTTGACCTGCACAACTCCTCAAAATATTGCAGAGATCTGGCAGCTCATCCATAAGAATCAATGTCTGACCATTCAAGAGTTTAGTGAAAGGGTAGGAACTGGTTTTGGGACATATCAGAAGATTTTCACTGGAAAACGGACACGCGCTGCATCACAGCCAAATCTGTTCTTAAGACTCTCACAGCTGACCAAATGCAGCGTGTCCACATCCGTACCAAACTTCAAACAATCTGCCTCAGAGGATGAAACTTTTCTTGTCCAGGGTCATAACCAGTGATGAGAGCTGGGTTTAGAGTTGTGACCCACAGACAAAGCGGCAATCATCCCAACGGAAAAATCTAGGATCACTAAGACCCAAAAAGGCCAGATAGTCAAAAAGTAATGTCAAGAGCATAGTAATTGTTTCCTGCGACATAAAGGGAATTGTACACCAAAAAATTGTTCCTGTGGCCCAGACCGTGAACTCCTGCTTCTGCTGTGATGTTTTGCTGTGTGACTGTGTGAAAATGTGACACTCTGGCTTGTGGCTGCCTCCCCATTTAAAACCAGCTCACACAATGTTCTTAACAGTCAGCAGTTTCTGGCTAAGAACAGCATGGCTGCCACCCTCCACACTCCTTACTCACTAGATCTGGCTCCATGCAACTTCTTTTTCTTCCCAAAGTTGAAGATGCAGCTGAGAGGCTATCATTTTGATAATACTAAGTACATCCAGACGTATGTTCAAAAACTTCATTGAAAGTGTTCCAGCAATGAAGGAATGCAAGAAGCGCTGGAAGTAGTTTATCTGCATGCAAGGGAGATACTTCAAGGGTGAGAGTAGCTATTAGGAGCTAAGATGAGTAGAGTGGCCTCTAGGAGCTAAGATGAGTAGAGTGGCCTTTAGGAGCTAAGATGAATAGAGTGGCCTTTAGGAACTAAGATGAGTAGTGGCCTTTAGGAGCTAAGATGAGTAGAGTGGCCTTTAGGAGCTGAGTTTTCCCTAGGACTAGTCTCCAATGTGTGTCTATACAAAAAGCTCTGTGGTTAATGTTGCAATATTTATATAAACTTGTCTATGTGGTCCATAATGCAATATTTATATAAACTTGTCTATGTGGTCCATGTTGCAATATTTATATAAACCTGTCTCTGTAGTTCACAAGATTTTGAGGTCCATAATGCAATATTTATCTAGACCTGTAATCCATGTATCTACTTCGCAAATAGGAACAATAGCATACATTAAAACAAAACAAATGATCATGTCAGATGATACCCTTATCATGGACTGTGAGCCAGAGCTGGTCAACAACCTGTCTTAGCCTCCTAATGTCAGGCTGTTGTGGCACATGAACACATCACCTTGCAATTATAGCTACTGCTTCGGTAACTAGGTCTCAAGGTATCAAAATAACTTTCATACTGCTTTCATACACAACAGGCATCAGCCATAACCAGAACATTTCAGGTAAATTTCTTTAGTTACTGAAATATTACTGCATGGAATGTGCTTTCTCTCCATAGCTATATTACTTTTTTTTAATATTACGTTTTCCTTCAGGACTTTGGCAATTTCTTTTTAACATATTACCTTTTTCATTAGGAATGTGACAATTATTTTTTTCATTACCTTCTTGAGGAATGTGACAATCATTTGTTCATATTACCTTTTCCTTCAGGGTTGTGAGAATCTTTTCTACAGTGTTCCAGTCCTCTTTCTGTGCTGAAACTCTGACAGCTGCAAATGCTAGTGACAGCAGAACACCCTTGTCTATGCCTTGTTTGCTAAGGTGTTCTAAAACCTGAAAAGGGGGGGGGGGGGGGGGGGGGGGGGAAGGGAGAGAGAGAGAGAGAGAGAGAGAAAATAATGCTTTTTTTGTTTATACAGCTGTAAAACACTGGAATATTATTTCTATCTTTTGCATACATGGGGGGGGGGGGGGAGAGAGAGAGAGAGACACAATCAGGACAAAACTACAAATAAAAGCAAATAAACAGGACAAAAATACAAATAAAATCAGACAAACAGAACAAAAGTATTCACTCATTCATCTGCATGTCCCTTGCGGAACTTTGTTTTCTTAACAGCACTCCTGTAGGCCTCTCGGTTGTGAGCAAGATGGCCTGCTGCTGATGCATCCATTTGTAGATCATTAACAATGTCTTGCACCTATCTTTGCCTCGGTCTTCTTCTCTTTCCTTTTCCTATTATGTACCCTTCCAAGACGGTCTTCTCTAGATTATCATGACATTTAATGTGTCCAAAATATTTAAGTTTTCTCTGTTTAATCCTCTTTACTATCCAGCCTTATTCAATATTAAGTTCTTGTAGTATGGATATATTTGTTCTTTTTTGTGTCCATATTTGAAGAACTCTTCCGTAGCATTTACATTCAAAGGCATTTATGTGTTTCTCAGCTGTTTTGTTAAGTGTCCAAGTCTCACAGGCATATGTTGCGATGGGAAAGATGCATGCCCTTAAAAATCTTATTTCTGTAGTTCTGTCTGTTCCTCTCCACAGATTCTTTAGTTGTTTTACTTTCTGAAGACCGATAGATGTCCTCCTTTTAATTTCCCTCATTGTATCTCCATTATTAGTTAGTAGTGATCCAAGATATTCAAAACTCTCCACTTCTTCCAGTTTTTCCTCACTGATACATATACCAGCTGCCTTGTTTGTTTTGTCAGTTGTCATCAATTTAAAGTATAAATTTTAAAAAAAGAAAAAAAAAAAACCAGGAGATAAAAGAAACAAGTTTATGAGCCCCACAAATCACAACTATGTAACAGAAGTACACAGTGAAAGGAAATTCAACCACTGGACATGTAAACATACAAATGAAACACCATAATGAGTTATGACATTCACATAATGAGACACATTTTTTTTTCTTATTCTACTTCAAAATGCTGTAGAGAATTATCTAACAAGTCGAATGTATAAACTAAAATCTGATAAGATGTCATTTTGTACTTCTTTACAGTATAAGCTTACCCTAGAAGCTATACAGTATAAGCTTACCCTAGAAGCTATACAGTATAAGCTTACCCTAGAAGCTATACAGTATAAGCTTACCCTAGAAGCTATACAGTATAAGCTTACCCTAGAAGCTATACAGTATAAGCTTACCCTAGAAGCTATACAGTATAAGCTTACCCTAGAAGCTATACAGTATAAGCTTACCCTAGAACTATACAGTATAAGCTTACCCTAGAAGCTATACAGTATAAGCTTACCCTAGAAACTATACAGTATAAGCTTACCCTAGAAACTATACAGCATAAGCTTACCCTAGAAACTATACAGTATAAGCTTACCTTAGAAACTATCTTCTTTTTAACAAGCTCCTGTAATTCTATAGCAAAAAGATTATCACAGCTGACAGTATACTTAAGCCAGATAATCCTGTGATAAGTGACTAACTTAAAGATAAACAAGACACAGTTTTATGTGTCTGCTAACCTGGACTAAGTTTCAACACCTCTGTCTACCTCTCACTCTGTTTCCTTCTAGTATTCTGCTTCCTCTTATCACATATCATTCTTGCAGACCAGAATTTGAAAGATTAAAAACTTACATCTATGTATGTCTTCCACTCCTCTGGTAAATATCTGGTTATATGATATTGAAAATCATACCATGCACACAAATCACCATCCAGTTGTTTACCCGCAGCTGAAAATTAATATGTATTTCATGAGATATAAGGTGAAATTTATTCTCAATTTTTATGTTAACACAAGCAGCACTAGTTGTCATACTAGTTGTCCATAGCTAGACAGTTCCTACAGTAACTCCAAGAATCAGTCCAATATATTCAAGAGATCAGAGCTCCAGAGACAGATGAAAAATGTGAACAGAGACATGTAACTTGTCTCTAAGCAGCGGGCGGTTATGGGTCAACAAAATTTTGGAAAGTATCGAACTCCTTAGCTGCCGATTAACCTATACATCTCCTGACATAATCTCCAACTCTGACTCATTTCCAAAGTTGATCTTGTCTTTCCATCATCAGACCATCAGTAAATTCAAAATGTGCAGGTGAAAAAAACTATCCAGGTACACCCTCTATAATGACTACCTGGAAAAGGCAGAACCCACATGCACCTGACTACAAAGATAATACAGTCTCACATATTTTTAGATCAGTCATACATATACACATATTTCTAGATCAAACAGTCATACATACACACATATTTCTAGATCAAACAGTCATACATACACACACATTTCTAGATCAAACAGTCATACATGCACACATATTTCTAGATCAAACAGTCATACATACACACATATTTCTAGATCAAACAGTCATACATACACACACATTTCTAGATCAAACAGTCATACATGCACACATATTTCTAGATCAAACAGTCATACATACACACATATTTCTAGATCAAACAATCATACATACACACACATTTCTAGATCAAACAATGAAACATACATATTCCTAGATCAAACAGTCATACATACACACATATTTCTAGATCAAACAGTCATACATACACACATATTTCTAGATCAAACAGTCATACATACACACACATTTCTAGATCAAACAATGAAACACACATATTCCTAGATCAAACAGTCAAACGTACACACATATTTCTCACATGTCTGAGTATGGAACTAACTTCACATAAACACATCTAACACACTTGAGTAAGGTAATAACTTCATACTTGTATGATTTACCTCCTTGTAGTACAAAATGTGAGTGATGGGGTGACTGGACTGGCCAGTCTTAATGCAAGGGAGATAACTGTGAACATAAAATCTGATGAATCTTATTTTCCCCCACGAATGACCAGTGATATTTGCAATATTTATCAAACTTTGTCACCTTCCATCTATAAAAAAGAATAGCTTCTCTAATGTCATACATCACTGAACAACAAGAAACACAATGAAGACTTTTCTCATCATTGTGCTACACATCACTGGAACAACAAGAAACAAAGAAAGATTTTCTCACCATTCTTCAGGGCAACTGAGTAACTTTCCTCTACATCATTCACAAAAAATACAAAGTTCCATGTCTTTTCAAAGCCCTGAAACATTTTAAAAGTGCACTGATTTATATTTTGTTATTTTTATATTACCAGTTTGGAAAAATATAACACTAAATTTGTGGTCAAGTAAGGGCTTGGTTAGAAGTATGTGACACACCCACAACAAAAACACAACACATTTCTATATAATCTTCATATCTCTGTCCAGTGAACAAACCAGTCTCTGTGATATTGTGATATAAGGACCAGTGAGCTATACCAGGCTGTCAGGCCAGTCTACTTCCTTATAAAACTACTCTGAAACAGGATGTATCACAACAGTAAAGTAAGAGAACAAATTTTGTATGATTAGACCTCGAAAAAATCGTAGACAAAGCACTTTAGTGAGACGTGAGAGAAAGAAAAATCACAAGAGAATTACCTGGGATTCGAACACGGACTCCGGTAGGACGAGCAGCCGTCTAGCCACGAGAGAACAGCTTACTATCGACTTAGCCAACTAGCACCCCATGATGGCTAAGTCGATAGTAAGCTGTTCTCTCGTGGCTAGACGGCTGCTCGTCCTACCGGAGTCCGTGTTCGAATCCCAGGTAATTCTCTTGTGATTTTTCTTTCTCTCACGTCTCACTAAAGTGCTTTGTCTACGATTTTTTCGAGGTCTAATCATACAAAATTTGTTCTCTTACTTTACTATACCAAAGCCTCGTAGTTTCCTATTTATAAAAAATTATAAAAAATTGTATCACAACAGACTCCTGTACAAGGGAGGGATCAGTGTGGTCTGAAACAGTGGAGCCTACAGAGAAACCTGACACTTCAGTATGTTCAGTGGGAATCGCTGCATTTGCTTTGATTACATCCCAAAAAGTGGCAAGTGCCATGATGGTCCACCACTGAGTCCATAGCCATATGGTCCAAGCAACAATAGGATGAAAATATGATATTTCTAAGATGCAGTTATCTCCTCCTACAAACACGCTGAACTTGTCTAGACACTGATCACACTTTTGTTCCAAGTTGCTGACCACAGCTTTGTTCCAAGTTGCTGACCACAGCTTTGTTCCAAGTTGCTGATCTCAGCTTTGTTTCATGTTGCTGATCTCAGCTTTGTTTCATGTTGCTGACCACAGCTTTGTTCCAAGTTGCTGATCTCAGCTTTGTTTCATGTTGCTGATCTCAGCTTTGTTTCATGTTGCTGACCACAGCTTTGTTCCAAGTTGCTGATCTCAGCTTTGTTTCATGTTGCTGACCACAGCTTTGTTCCAAGTTGCTGATCTCAGCTTTGTTTCATGTTGCTGACCACAGCTTTGTTCCAAGTTGCTGATCTCAGCTTTGTTTCATGTTGCTGATCTCAGCTTTTTTCCAAGTTGCTGATCACAGCTTTGTTCCAAGTTGCTGATCTCAGCTTTGTTTCATGTTGCTGATCTCAGCTTTTTTCCAAGTTGCTGATCACAGCTTCAAAAGTTCTTGCCAGGTTGTCCTAATCTCCACCTTCTTTCCGGCGCTCACCGTACGGCAGTTCTATCATAATGTCTTGGAATATATGGGCAATCTATTCCTGGGAGATGTTTTGCCACAATTAAAATCATGTCTTAGTATGCATGAAAACCCTACATTAAACATCTCAGAGCAGTACAACTCACAGTTACCTTGAAATTTTTAACAATATCCTCCCGTGACTCTTTCAGAAAGGTAAGAGCTGGGTAGGCAAATCTCAGAAGCATTTCCACCTTATCTTCAATGTTCTGATCTCCTTCCAACTCCAGGAGCATTTGAACAGCCTTGTGCAAGCCTGCCAGATGATGTGGTGGACTTATTAAGTTCAATCACAACAACAGAAAGTGAAAATATAAGTTTTACTGGATGCAGAAAATACAAGTATCGAACAAACGACTACATGATGAATTCTGAAAAGACACAATGGCTTGTAAGATAGTCTGATTACACCAACATTCACCCCACTGGACAGTTTTATATGTTCACTGGTTCCCCCCCCCCCCCCCATAAAACTGTATAATAAATTCAAACTCCATCTAATTACTACCTCAGTCATCATTACATTCATCTTTCACTATAAACCTCCAGCCATCCACAGTCTACTAGTTAAAATATTACCACAATCATCATTACACTCATCTCTCACCATCAGCTTTCATATATCCACAATCTACCAGTTAAAATATTACCACAATCATCATTACACTCATCTCCCATCATGCACCTCACCCAAGTATCTCTACATAAAATATGCTCTGTATGTTAATGCACACACCTTTTCTGTTATTCGCCTTCCGGTACTCACAGATGGCTGGAACGACATAAAGCGGTTTAATTTCTTGGTTCTGGAGGGGAAAAAAGATCACAAATGAGGCAAACATTTAAGAGACAAAATAATTGTTAACCAATCATCATCCACTACACTTTGTGGCATTGCACATGACAGTGAAACATTCTTTCCACAGTCAGCAGCCAGTTTTTGCACGGCGCAACTGTTTTGTACGTTGTCCATCTCTGTTGTCACAGTTCTCTGGCTGGTCTCTCTATGTTCTTCAGGTGTCTGCTGCAATACTGGGCTGTTCTAGCGATAGTGTCTTACAGGGGCACATAACCAGTCCATCACTTGTGGCTTTTTTGGTTTTAATTATGGCATGTTTAGTTTCAGTAAGGTGGGTTAGCGTGTGCGCGCACATGTGTGAGAGAGAGAGATAGAGAGAGAGAAAGAGGCAGGAGAGAAAGAAGGACAGACTTTCAGATGCTGCTCAAAATCAAAATTTATATAGCAGAATTTGAGTTACAGTGACCGCTGCCTGCTCAGAGAACAACTTGTTTGAGAGATGATGTGGTTCTCAGGGCCAGCAAGCTACGGCTGGTCAAGACCATATTCTGTCTCCAGCAGTTTTCTGTTTCTCTATCACAGACACTTCAACACAGAGAGGACTGATGTACCTTCTACTGTGATGAAGCTGCTCAAGAACCTGCTTTAGATGGAGAGTCTGCATTACAAGATCTTCACTGTATGTGATACTCATGTTACAAGATCTTACATGTATGTGATACTCATGTTACAATATCTTCATATGTGATACTCATGATACCAGATCTTCACAATATGTGATACTTATGATACAAGATCTTCATGGTATGTGATATATGTGCTACAAGATCTTCACTGTATGCAATACATGTTTTACAAGATTCTCACTATATGTGACACCCAAGCAACAAGATCTTCAATGAATATGATACTCGTGTTACAAGATCATCACTGTATATGAAATTTGTGCTACAAGATCTTCATTGTATGTGATACCTGTGTTACAAGATCTTCATCACACCACAGGCTGCCAAGAATTGTTGATTCCCAGCTACAAGGACAGTCTGACAGAGTTTGCATCACATATTCCACTTCATTTTCACATACATTCTTAACATTCTCAAAGCTTTCCCTTAGTTGACCTTTGTCTGTAAACAAAGCCATGAATCCATTTCTTAAAGCCTAAACTAAACACACTGACAGTAACATTCACAACCTACTTTAGCTTTCATAAGTTCCAAAAGTCTCATGGCTAAATCTGTGGAACAAAGTACAACACTGTCAAACACAAGTTTCTGTTTGTTTGTACTAGAGATGTAGACTTGAGTCATTTTAAATATCAATTTGGACTTGATTTGAAGATGTATAACAGCAACTCAGACTTGACTTGTGATATAAAATTTTTAGTCAAATGACTTGATTACTTTTATTTCCTTTCTTGTATTAGTAAAACAATACATGCTTCAATGATGTCATTCCCGTGTGCTGTAGGACATATTTAATTTGAACCTACAGTCTCTTTAATCTTACCTGCCGCATGACTAGACCTGTAATAATTCACTAGCTCCAGACTGAGTTATGACCTCTAGGATGTCATTAACATGTACAGGAGGTAAGCAGATTGGTATTGGTGCCACAAAAGGAGAGAGATTTACATTACCAGCCAGCAAAACATCACTGGCATGCCCACATTATCACACTTTTCTAGCAGATGAGTTCAAGTTTAGTGATTCAAGTCTGGATTTATACAAAAACTTTCAGAATATACTTTTTGGGGTGTTAGCACACTGAACATTTAACTTAGTGTGATATCCACCGTCTGCTGTGAGATCCACCGTTTGCTGTGATATCCACCGTCTGCTGTGAGATCCACCGTTTGCTGTGAGATCCATTGTCTACAAGCTGCAGTAACAGGATCTTCTTCTCCATACTGGAATCAGCTGTATACAGGTGAGCTGTCAATCTCTGATATTTATTGTCTGTCATGTGTGTATTCCGCTTGGCTTGCTAATCCGGTGGTACCGTGTTCAGCCCCAGCAGTGGGATTTTGTTCTGGTACACACCTGGTATCAACCTATAAAACAAGGGGTGCGACAAGGATGTGTACTATCTCCAGACCTTTTTTCTCTGTACAGCGAGAATATTCTAAGAATGATCATCACAGAACCAGGCATAAAAATTGGAGGATACAATATTAACAACCTTCAGTATGCTGACGACACAGTACTGATAGCTGAGAACCAACAAGACTTGCAAAATCTCTTGGATAAAGTCGCTAAAGAAAGTGAACAGAAAGGCCTTACTTTGAACATCAAAAAGACAGAGACTATGATTATATCTAAGAAACAGAATCCACCAACATGCAGTATAAAATTAAACAGAACTATTCTAAAGTAGGTGCAGAAATTCAAATACCTTGGAGCAGTAATAACTTCAGATTGGAAATGCAAAACAGAAATTAGGAACAGAATAGGCCAAGCAAAGACTGCATTTCAGAGAATGAGAAACATATTATCCAACACATCCTTATCAATGAATGTTAGAAAACGAGTCCTAAAATGCTATATTGAACCTATCTTGTTATATGGAAGTGAATCATGGACAATAGACAGGTCTACACAAAAATCATTGGAAGCAGCAGAAATGTGGTTTATTAGAAGAATGTTGCGAATCCCCTGGACAGCAAAAATAAATAATGAAGAATGTATGAGAAGAGCTTGAGAGACAAAAAATCTTGTCAAAAAGATCAAAGATAAGAGAGAGACAATGTACTTTCATAGGACATGCAATGAGAAGAGGGGGCATTGAAAATATTGTAACAACAGGAAAAATAGAAGAAAGAAGATCAAGAGGAAGACCAAGAGAAATGATACTGGACAGTCTGATGGGATGGTGTGAGAGGAGATCACCAACTGAGCTGATGGCCTGCATGAAGGATCGTGTACTCTGGAGAAGCATAATAGCCAACGCCAGTCGGCACGGCACCTGATGATGATGGCACACCAAAAAGTCCCTGGGATTGACCCAGCCTCTAAAAATGGGTACCAGAGAAATCTGGGAAGGTAAAGAAGCCAGATGTGATACTGACCACATCACACTTTCATGTCCCGACGAAGGTCATGGAAAATACAGGCCTAACACGCATTCCCCAATATGCCTTAATGGCATGGAAATGGGAATGTTACCTTTATGTGTGTATTCTGATTAGTTTCACAACACAATATCCTTTTTTTTTTTTTTTTGCAGTCACAGATCTTCAAGTCAGGAGTTTATGTTACTTATGTTGCCACTGTTCCTGTATGTTTAAGTTAATTATGTTGCCACTGTTCTTGTATGTTTAAGTTAATTATGTTGCCACTGTTCTTGTATGTTTATTAATTATGTTGCCACTGGTCTTGTATGTTTAAGTTAATTATGTTGCCACTGTTCCTGTATATTTATTTTTATATTAATTATGTTGTCACTGTTCCTGTATATTTATGTTAATTATGTTGCCACTGTTCCTGTATATTTATTTTTATATTAATTATGTTGCCACTGTTCCTGTATATTTATGTTAATTATGTTGCCACTGTTCCTGTATATTTATGTTAATTATGTTGCCACTGTTCCTGTATATTTATGTTAATTATGTTGCCACTGTTCCTGTATATTTATGTTAATTATGTTGTCACTGTTCCTGTATATTTATGTTAATTATGTTGCCACTGTTCCTGTATATTTATGTTAATTATGTTGCCACTGTTCTTGTATGTTTATGTTAATTATGTTGCCACTGTTCCTGTATATTTATGTTAATTATGTTGCCACTGGTCTTGTATATTTATGTTAATTATGTTGCCACTGGTCTTGTATATTTATGTTAATTATGTTGCCACTGTTCCTGTATATTTATGTTAATTATGTTGCCACTGTTCCTGTATATTTATGTTAATTATGTTGCCACTGGTCTTGTATGTTTATTTTATGTTGCCACTGTTCTTGTATGTTTATTTTTATATTAATTATGTTGCCACTGATCCTGTATGTTTATTTTTATATTAATTATGTTGCCACTGTTCTTGTATGTTTATTTTTATATTAATTATGTTGCCACTGTTCCATGTATGTTTGTCACTTGCTACTGTATGTCCACCTGTAGTTTCCAGAAGGTTGCCATCATAACTCACAGCTATTTGTAGATATTTCTTGTTTATAAATCATTCTGTGCTGCCTATGTATGAAGATATTCTTTATTGTCAGAGAGTTGGTGTGTTACCATAAAAGTACTATTTTATTTATTATTGCTGTTAAGTGAGCAATGTTAACTACATAATTCTTACAGGAAAATGGTTAGTATATGTTGGATATTGTGACAGATTATCTTCTTTAACGTGAAATTATGATTTAAGTTTTTGTGTATGTGTATCTGCTTGTGCAACAATATGTGGTTCATCAGCAGTTTGATTTTATACACTAGAGGCAAGGACTTGAGAACTGAAGGCAGTGGCCAAAGATTTGATTTGAGATCACTTGCAAGGACCTGGAAGAAGTTTTGAATATCTTAGATCACTACTAACTAATAATGGAGATACAATGAGGGAAATTAACAGGAGGACATCTGTTGCTCTTCAGAAAGTAAAACAAATAAAGAATCTGTGGAGAGGAACAGACAGAACTACAAAAATAAGATTTTTAAGGGCATGCATCTTTCCTATCACAATATATGCCTTTTGAGACTTGGACACTTAACAAAACAGGTGAGAAACACATAAATGCCTTTGAATGTAAATGCTACAGAAGAGCTCTTCAAATATCATGGACACAAAGAAGAACAAATGAAGTATATCCATACTACAAGAACTTAATACTGAAGAAGGCTGGCTAGTAAAGAGGATTAAACAGAGAAAACTTAAATATTCTGAACACATTAAACATCATGATAATCTAGAGAAGACTGTCTTGGAACGGTACATACTGGGAAAAAGAAAGGAGAGGCCAAGATGGAGATGGCTGCAAGACATCGTTGATGATCTGCAAATGGATGCATCGGCAGCAGGCCATCTTGCTCACAACCGGGAGGCCTACAGGAGTGGTGTTAGGGAGGCAAAGTTCCACAAGGGACATGCAAATGAATGACCTGAGACTTGACATAAAGGATATATGAATGCATCTCTGGTTTTTACTATCTACTAACATGTTGTTGCGCTCAGCTCTTTAAACTTGTCAATCTGTGTCATTTTTCTAACATTCCTTCTTCCTAAGACTCTCAAGAATGCAAGAACTGTTCAGAAAACACAAGGAAAGTTCAGAAAGAAGAACACAGGAAAAGTTCAGGCAGAAAACAAGAAAAGTCTTCAATGTTTATTCAGATGAAAGTATAGGAACATATAGCACTGAGCAATCAGGGTTTCCCACTCCCTGTACACTGTCTTCTCACAAACCCCAGCTGCGCAGCAGACCAGACAAAACTGTTGTCATCTGGTTAATGTAGTCAGATGGCATCGGCCAATAATTTTGCCATTAGAGTTTTACTAGTTAAAGACTCAAGCTTGCTGACTGCCAGATATGGCTTCAGCTTCAGCATTAAATATAACTGGGAATAAAATACTCTCAATATAACCTAGTAATTGAAATTGTTCTCATTTGGTCTTAACTTGTCTGTATTTTTGAGTGCTCTGTGATGTGCATACTACAATAAAATCTTACCATGTCTATAAGCCATGCTGGGCATACCAAATTACCATCTTATCATGGCATAAGCCATGCTTGACATACCAAATTACCATATTTCCACGGCTACAAGCCATGCTGGACGTACTAAATCACCATTTTACTATGTCTACAAGCATGCTGGGCATACCAAATTACCATCTTATCACGGCTACAAGCCATGCTTGATATACCAAATTACCGTATTTCCACGGCTACAAGCCATGCTTGATATACCAAATTACCATATTTCCACGGCTACAAGCCATGTTGGACATACTAAATTACCATTTTACTATGTCTACAAGCCATGTTGGACATATTAAATTACCATCTTACCACATCTACAAGCCATGTTGGACATACTAAATTACCATTTTACTATGTCTACAAGCCATGTTGGACATATTAAATTACCATCTTACCACATCTACAAGCCATGTTGGACATACTAAATTACCATCTTACCACATCTACAAGCCATGTTGGACATATTCAATTACCATCTTACCACATCTACAAGCCATGTTGGACATACTAAATTACCATCTTACCACATCTACAAGCCATGTTGGACATATTAAATTACCATCTTACCACATCTACAAGCCATGTTGGACATACTAAATTACCATCTTACCACGTCTACAAGCCATGTTGGACATACTAAATTACCATCTTACCACGTCTACAAGCCATGTTGGACATACCAAATTACCATCTTACCACGTCTACAAGCCATGCTGGAAATACTAAATTACCATCTTACCACGTCTACAACCCATGCTGGACATACTAAATTACCATTTTACTATGTCTACAAGCCATGCTGTGCATACCAAATTACCATCTTACCATGGCTACAAGCTGTGCTAGGCATACTAAATCACCATCTTACTATGTCTACAAGCCATGTTGGGCATACCAAATTACCATCTTACCATGACTACAAGCCATGCTGGGCATACTACAAGTGTTGATTGATAAGTTCTCAGCATAAGGTACAGATACTTGAAACACACAGTTGATATTAGGTGCATTTGTAGATCAGGTTAATGTAAGATTAAACACCATGTTTCAAGAAATTAACTGCAACCAAATTTTTTTTTACAGGCTACTGAAGTGGCAAGGGGTGGCAGAAATTGAGAAAATGGATAAAATTTCTCATCGAGCAGTCATTCGCTACCTCTGCACCAAGGGCTTATCATTGAAGGAGATCCATGAGGATATGGTAGAGACTCTAAGAGAGAGACTGTTTCTTCTTTCAGCACAGTGAAGAAATGGGCAACTCAATTTAAACATGGAAGGGAGAGTCTGGAAGATGATCCTCATCCAGGAAGACCAAGAACGGTAACCACCGATGAAACCACCAGCAAAATACATGACATGATAATGGAGGATCGACGACTAACTGAGCGGTACATTGCTACTGAGTTGGCATCTCCCAGGAACATGTTCATGCCATTATTCACAATGATCTTCAAATGACAAAAGTCTCTGTTAGATGGATCCTGAAACTTCTTGGAGCTGATCACAAATGACAGCGTCTCAATATGTCAAGAGACAATCTTGACAATCAATTTTTCTGCAGATCATGAAAAATTTCTTCAGCAATTTGTGACTATGGATGAGACTTGGGTTCATCATTTTCAACCAGAAACCAAAGAACAGTCAAAGCAGTGGAAACATCATGGATCCCCACCTCCAAAGAAAGGAAGGATGGTTTTGTCTGCAGGCAAAGTGATGGCTTCCATCTTTTGGGATTCAGAAGGTGTGCTATTGGTAGACTATCTTCAAAAGGGCAGAACAGTCACCGGGGCCTATTATGCTAATCTTGTGAAGCAACTGTGGGTCAAACTGAAGGAAAAGCGTGGAGGGAAATTGATGAGAGGAGTCATCTTTCATCAAGACAATGCTCCAGTTCACAAGTTGGCGGTGGCAATGGCTGCCATTCATGAATGCAGCTTCCAGCTTCTTGAACATCCTCCTTATTCTCCAGATTTGGCTCCTTCGGACTATTATCTGTTTACCAAACTCAAAAAGGAGCTCAGCGGTCACAAATTTGCTTCAGATGATGATGTCATTCATGCTGTAGACCACTTTCTACTGGCACAAGATGCTGACTTTTATAAAGAAGGGATCCGTATGCTCCAGGATCGCTGGACTAAGTGCATAAACTTGCAAGGGGACTATGTTGAGAAATAACCCCAAAAAGTTGTCCACAAATAATCTGTTGTATCTTATGCCAAGATCTTATCAATCACCCCTTGTATGTCTACAAGCCATGCTGGGCATACTAAATCACCATCTTACCACATCTACAAGCCATGCTGGACATAATAAATCACCATCTTACCACATCTACAAGCCATGCTGGACATACTAAACCACCATCTTACCACATCTACAAGCCATGTTGGACATAATAAATCACCATCTTACCACATCTACAAGCCATGCTGGACATACTAAATCACCATCTTACCAAATCTACAAGCCATGTTGGACATAATAAATCACCATCTTACCACATCTACAAGCCATGCTGGACATACTAAATCACCATCTTACCACATCTACAAGCCATGCTGGACATAATAAATCACTATCTTACTATGTCTATAAGCCATGCTTGGCATACTAAACTATCGTCTTACCATGTACTACATAGATGATATGATCTTCCTTCCATCACAAAACAGTACACTCATTTCACCCGACCTACAACAGCAGACCATGGGATTTCTAGAGCAAGCACATTTTATATTGTGAAGAATCTCACAGAACAGCCATAAAATGTCCACCAATGACGTCTGATATATACCTATATATACATCATGTTGCGGAAGTGACTTGCATATATTACCTGCACGGCCAGCTTTGTAGGCATACAACAAGGCATTCCGGTGAGGCATGGCTTGGACATTGTTCTCAACAATTTTCTCAGCAAGTTCCATCACAGCCTCAGCACTCTGATTTGATACAACAAAACAAAAATAACTTTCTGCTCTTGACAAAAACAGTCTGTTTAATGCTTTCTAGGCATGCAGGAACATGATGTGGGTGGCAAATTTGTTTGACTTTCTCAACTGTTTACGTTGATGGGGGGAAATGTGGTATTACTGGCCATGCTATCCCTCAGCTGTCAGCACGGTACACGGTGATGTGGCTGGTATCGAGCTTGGCCGTCTTTCTTCTCCATGCTTCGCGAAGAACCAAGTAAAGTAAAATACCAGCATAACGAAATTCTGCAGCCTCCGAAATGAGCATGTTATAACTTAACTTTGTTATATTTAAAACTCTTATTTTCTGGGCAGAAAATAATTGATCTAGCATGCCATATCTAGCAGGCTGTTTACACACACACATCCCCAGGTTATGAACAAAATAAATAAAATGGCTGCGCTCACAGAAATGTAAAATAAATACAAAAATCATATTCATTTTTTATTTCTGAAAGAAATCTGCTTTTTTCTTTTGCACTTGGTTAGTTAAGTGAGGTTTTACTGTACCCATTTTCACAGAAGGGTTGAGTGGAGCAATTCTTCAAGCTACCAACTTCCACATGAGAAATGAGTGCCCTACCAACTACTGTACTAAAAGCTGTTGCATGAAAAATAAGTACTCTACCAACTATTATACTACTAAATATGACATAAGTGAGTGCTCCACCAACTATTATACTACTAAATATGACATGAGTAAGTACTCTACCAACTATTATACTACTAAATATGACATAAGTGAGTGCTCCACCAACTATTATACTACTAAATATGACATGAGTAAGTGCTCTACCAACTATTATACTACTAAATATGACATAAGTGAGTGCTCCACCAACTATTATACTACTAAATATGACATAAGTGAGTGCTCCACCAACTATTATACTACTAAATATGACATAAGTGAGTGCTCCACCAACTATTATACTACTAAATATGACATGAGTAAGTACTCTACCAACTATTATACTACTAAATATGACATGAGTAAGTACTCTACCAACTATTATACTACTAAATATGACATAAGTGAGTGCTCCACCAACTATTATACTAAATATGACATAAGTGAGTGCTCCACCAACTATTATACTACTAAATATGACATGAGTAAGTACTCTACCAACTATTATACTACTAAATATGACATAAGTGAGTGCTCCACCAACTATTATACTACTAAATATGACATAAGTGAGTGCTCCACCAACTATTATACTACTAAATATGACATGAGTAAGTACTCTACCAACTATTATACTACTAAATATGACATAAGTGAGTGCTCCACCAACTATTATACTACTAAATATGACATGAGTAAGTGCTCCACCAACTATTATACTACTAAATATGACATAAGTGAGTGCTCCACCAACTATTATACTACTAAATATGACATGAGTAAGTACTCTACCAACTATTATACTACTAAATATGACATAAGTGAGTGCTCCACCAACTATTATACTACTAAATATGACATGAGTAAGTGCTCTACCAACTATTATACTACTAAATATGACATAAGTGAGTGCTCCACCAACTATTATACTACTAAATATGACATAAGTGAGTGCTCCACCAACTATTATACTACTAAATATGACATAAGTGAGTGCTCCACCAACTATTATACTACTAAATATGACATGAGTAAGTACTCTACCAACTATTATACTACTAAATATGACATGAGTAAGTACTCTACCAACTATTATACTACTAAATATGACATAAGTGAGTGCTCCACCAACTATTATACTACTAAATATGACATAAGTGAGTGCTCCACCAACTATTATACTACTAAATATGACATGAGTAAGTACTCTACCAACTATTATACTACTAAATATGACATAAGTGAGTGCTCCACCAACTATTATACTACTAAATATGACATAAGTGAGTGCTCCACCAACTATTATACTACTAAATATGACATGAGTAAGTACTCTACCAACTATTATACTAAATATGACATAAGTGAGTGCTCCACCAACTATTATACTACTAAATATGACATGAGTAAGTGCTCCACCAACTATTATACTACTAAATATGACATAAGTGAGTGCTCCACCAACTATTATACTACTAAATATGACATAAGTGAGTGCTCCACCAACTATTATACTACTAAATATGACATAAGTGAGTGCTCCACCAACTATTATACTACTAAATATGACATGAGTAAGTACTCTACCAACTATTATACTACTAAATATGACATGAGTAAGTACTCTACCAACTATTATACTACTAAATATGACATGAGTGAGTGCTCCACCAACTATTATACTACTAAATATGACATAAGAAATGAGTGCCCTAACAAGTACTGTACACAAATGCCATTAAATCTAACTCTCAAACATCTGAATCTGAGATGAACTCTTAGCTCATCTAGAACACCTGAATTCTGCTTCTCACCTGTCCATTTATAATCATGGTCTTCAAGAGAAAGCTGCATGAGTTTACTGTAGCCTTTGTATCGTCAAGTTTTGGCGTGGCCAAGTATAACTGAAGTGCTGCCTCGGAGAAGCCGTCAGAAGTCAGCTGGCACAACTTCTGCAGCGACATGTTATAGAACATTCCTTGTTCAGATATAATCTTTAAAAGCTGAGGATGTAAAAAATGAAAATAAGATGAAAGAAAAATGTTGGATTCAATGTATATTTTTAATGTCAGAGAAAATGTTGGCATCAATGTATATTTTTAATGTCAGAGAAAATGTTGGCATCAACATACATCTTTATTTAAAAAAAAAAAGCCTTCATCATCAATCTACAACTTCTGACTGGATTAATAACTGCAGAAATACAACAATTGTGCTTGCAGGAACAACACAACAATTTTACAGGCAGGAACAACACAAAATTACAGACATGGACAACACAATATTACAGGCAGAAACAACACAATTTTACAGGCAGAAACAACACAATTTTACAGGCAGAAACAACACTATTTTACAGGCAGAAACAACAAAACAATTTTACAGGCAGAAACAACAAAACAATTTTACAGGCAGAAACAACAAAACAATTTTACAGGCAGAAACAACACAATATTACAGGCAGGGACAACACAATATTACAGGCAGGAACAACACAATATTACAGGCAGAAAAAACACAATATTACAGGCAGAAACAACACAATATTACAGGCAGGGACAACACAATATTACAGGCAGGAACAACACAATATTACAGGCAGAAAAAACACAATTTTACAGGCAGAAACAACACAATATTACAGGCAGAAACAACACAATATTACAGGCAGAAACAACACAATATTACAGGCAGAAACAACACAATATTACAGGCAGAAACAACACAATTTTACAGGCAGAAACAACACAATATTACAGGCAGAAACAACACAATATTATAGGTAGGGACAACACAATTTTACAGGCAGGAACAACACAATATTACAGGCAGGAACAACACAATATTACAGGCAGAAACACCACAATATTACAGGCAGAAACAACACAATATTACAGGCAGAAACAACACAATATTACAGGCAGAAACAACACAATATTACAGGCAGGAACAACACAATATTACAGGCAGGAACAACACAATATTACAGGCAGAAACAACACAATTTTACAGGCAGGAACAACACAATATTACAGGCAGAAACAACACAATATTACAGGCAGGAACAACACAATATTACAGGCAGAAACAACACAATTTTACAGGCAAGAACAACACAATATTACAGGCAGAAACAACACAATATTACAGGCAGAAACAACACTATTTTACAGGCAGAAACAACACAATATTACAGGCAGAAACAACACAATTTTACAGGCAGAAACAACACAATTTTACAGGCAGAAACAACACAATATTACAGGCAGAAAAAACACAATATTACAGGCAGAAACAACACAATATTACAGGCAGAAACAACACAATTTTACAGGCAGAAACAACACAATATTACAGGCAGAAACAACACAATTTTACAGGCAGAAACAACACAATATTACAGGCAGAAACAACACAATATTACAGGCAGAAACAACACAATATTACAGGCAGAAACAACACAATATTACAGGCAGAAACAACACAATATTACAGGCAGGGACAACACAATATTACAGGCAGAAACAACACAATATTACAGGCAGAAAAAACACAATTTTACAGGCAGAAACAACACAATATTACAGGCAGAAACAACACAATATTACAGGCAGAAACACCACAATATTACAGGCAGAAACAACACAATATTACAGGCAGAAACAACACAATATTACAGGCAGAAACAACACAATATTACAGGCAGAAATAACACAATATTACAAGCAAGAACAACACAATATTACAGGCAGAAACAACACAATATTACAGTCAGGAACAACACAATATTACAGGCAGAAACAACACAATATTACAGGCAAAAACAACACAATATTACAGGCAGAAACAACACAATATTACAGGCAGAAACAACACAATTTTACAGGCAGAAACAACACAATATTACAGGCAGGGACAACACAATATTACAGGCAGAAACAACACAATATTACAGGCAGAAAAAACACAATTTTACAGGCAGAAACAACACAATATTACAGGCAGAAACAACACAATATTACAGGCAGAAACAACACAATTACAGGCAGAAGAAACAACACAATATACAGGCAGAAACAACACAATATTACAGGCAGAAACAACACAATATTACAGGCAGAAATAACACAATATTACAAGCAAGAACAACACAATATTACAGGCAGAAACAACACAATATTACAGTCAGGAACAACACAATATTACAGGCAGAAACAACACAATATTACAGGCAAAAACAACACAATATTACAGGCAGAAACAACACAATATTACAGGCAGAAACAACACAATTTTACAGGCAGAAACACAATATTACAGGCAGAAACAACACATTTTACAGGCAGAAACAACACAATATTACAGGCAGAAACAACACAATATTACAGGTAGGAACAACACAATATTACAGGCAAGAACAACACAATATTACAGGCAGAAACACCACAATATTACAGGCAGAAACAACACAATATTACAGGCAGAAACAACACAATATTACAGGCAGAAACAACACAATATTACAGGCAGGAACAACACAATATTACAGGCAGGAACAACAATATTACAGGCAGAACAACACAATTTTACAGGCAGGAACAACAATATTACAGGCAGAAACAACACAATATTACAGGCAGGAACAACACAATATTACAGGCAGAAACAACACAATTTTACAGGCAAGAACAACACAATATTACAGGCAGAAACAACACAATATTACAGGCAGGAACAACACAATTTTACAGGCAGAAACAACACAATATTACAGGCAGGAACAACACAATATTACAGGCAGAAACAACACAATATTACAGGTAGAAACAACACAATATTACAGGTAGAAACAACACAATTTTACAGGCAGAAACAACACAATATTATAGGCAGGAACAACACAATTTTACAGGCAGAAACAACACAATATTACAGGAAGGAACAACACAATATTACAGGCAGAAACAACACAATATTACAGGCAGAAACAACACAATATTACAGGCAGAAACAACACAATTTTACAGGCAGAAACAACACAATTTTACAGGCAGAAACAACACAATTTTACAGGCAGAAACAACACAATATTACAGGCAGAAAAAACACAATATTACAGGCAGAAACAACACAATATTACAGGCAGAAACAACACAATTTTACAGGCAGAAACAACACAATATTACAGGCAGAAACAAAACAATTTTACAGGCAGAAACAACACAATATTACAGGCAGAAACAACACAATATTACAGGCAGGAACAACACAATATTACAGGCAGAAACAACACAATATTACAGGCAGAAACAACACAATATTACAGGCAGGAACAACACAATATTACAGGCAGAAACAACACAATTTTACAGGCAAAAACAACACAATATTACAGGCAGAAACAACACAATATTACAGGCAGAAACAACACAATTTTACAGGCAGAAACAACACAATATTACAGGCAGAAACAACACAATTTTACAGGCAGAAACAACACAATATTACAGGCAGAAACAACACAATATTATAGGTAGGGACAACACAATTTTACAGGCAGGAACAACACAATATTACAGGCAGAAACAACACAATATTACAGGCAGAAACAACACAATTTTACAGGCAGAAACAACACAATTTTACAGGCAGAAACAACACAATATTACAGGCAGAAAAAACACAATATTACAGGCAGAAACAACACAATATTACAGGCAGAAACAACACAATTTTACAGGCAGAAACAACACAATATTACAGGCAGGAACAACAAAACAATTTTACAGGCAGAAACAACACAATATTACAGGCAGGAACAACACAATATTACAGGCAGGAACAACACAATATTACAGGCAGAAACAAAACAATTTTACAGGGAGAAACAACACAATTTTACAGGCAGAAACAACACAATATTACAGGCAGGAACAACACAATTTTACAGGCAGAAACAAAACAATATTACAGGGAGAAACAACACAATTTTACAGGCAGGAACAACACAATATTACAGGCAGAAACAACACAATTTTACAGGCAGAAACAACACAATTTTACAGGCAGAAACAACACAATATTACAGGCAGAAACAACACAATATTACAGGCAGGAACAAAACAATTTTACAGGGAGAAACAACACAATATTACAGGCAGGAACAACACAATATTACAGGCAGAAACAACAAAACAATTTTACAGGCAGAAACAACACAATATTACAGGCAGGAACAACACAATATTACAGGCAGAAACAACAAAACAATTTTACAGGCAGAAACAACACAATTTTACAGGCAGAAACAACACAATATTTCAGGCAGGAACAACACAATATTACAGACAGGAACAACATAACAATTTTACACACTAGAACAACATTTCACCAAGAATAAAACACAGACCTTTTCTGTTTGATGTGAGTGCCCCGAAGTGACCATAGTCCTGTAGAGATCCATCATGACTCCATGGTCCATCACAACTCCTTCACTCTCTGCTTCATTTATGTACTGTAAGAAAAATGGGGGCAACAGAAAGGAGGTAAAGACTGTACATGTAACTAGTGGAATCTCTTGTCTCATTTCTTCATCTACAGTAAGGAAGACAGGTCATCCACTTTTGCTTCTGTATATATAAAATAAAGAACAGATACTGACAATTATGTTCATCAGGTTGTCTGTTGGTGAGTTTAATGTACTCGTCAATCAGGAAGACTGAATAAACATTGCAAGGATTGTATGTGGCCCTACGTTTAATTTTATCACAGTTTAATTTTTTTTAAAAAATTACTGACAGAAACATTCATGTTTAATTACTGATCTGGATTATTGACAGATAAAAGGGATGGCGAATGCAGTAAAACTAGTTCAAATAATAAAGGAAGACAGAGGTTTATGGTGCAGTTTTACAAAGCAGGCAGAGGAAGTGAGTAAAATGAGAAGAAAATGAATAGAAAGTACGAGAGTAAGATGAGATTGTATAAATGAAAAACATACAACACCCAATATTTTGGCATGAGCCTTTTTGGAGGATTATATACACAAACAAAAC
This sequence comes from Achatina immaculata, assembly GCA_009760885.1. Lineage (NCBI taxonomy): Eukaryota > Metazoa > Mollusca > Gastropoda > Stylommatophora > Achatinidae > Lissachatina > Lissachatina immaculata. The sequence goes on from CM019718.1 coordinate 29,954,756, forward strand.
ATGACATATAACTAAAAGAAAAACTTATTTTAGTGGCAGCCTCCTAAGTAGGAAACACAAGAATGCATGTCCCATTAATGAGACATCGAGACTACAAGGGGCCACAAAGGATAGCAGATGAAGTCAATCAGAAATAAGAGGCAGGGAAAGGGCAATAAACATCTAAACACCTGTAGGCTGCTAGAGATGCAAATTGTGGTGGGGAGGGTGAAGGAAGCAGGGAGATAATATGAAACTGGTGAATGAAGGACATTCCACCCAGGCGGAATTAACACTGTCTTCAGCTTCCTTTAACTTCTTTAGTTTTCCACTTTTTTTCTGTTATTTTTACTCCACTTTCTTGTTTCTCTCTCCCAGCTTCCCTCCCCTTCCCCACCTTCTCTTCCTCTCGGGCGACCTATAGGTGTTTATTGCCCCTCTGGGTCTTGTCCTTCATTCGCCAGTTTCATATTATCTCCCTGCTTCCCTTGCCTCTCCCCCTATGATTTATGTCTCTAGCAGCCTACAGGTGTTTATGGCTCCTTCTGTTCTTCATTCATTATCTCTCCGCTTCCCCTCCCTGACACCTGCTTCTCTAGCCACTTACAGGTGTTTACTGCCCTTCCCTTTCTCCCCCACCTGTTTCTCTCTCTTTCCCCGCCTCTTATTTCCGACTGTTTTCATCTGCTATCCTTTGTGGCCACCCGTGGTCTTATGCCTCGTCAATGGGACACGCACTCTTGTGTTTCCTACTTAGGAGGCTGCCACTAAGATAAGTTTTTCTTTTAGTTATACGTCGTGTTTTGTTTTTGTATATAATCCTCCAAAAAAGGCTCACGCCGAAATATTGATCGTTGTTTGTTTTTCATTTATACATTCTCGTTTTACTCTCATACTTTCTATTCATTTTTTTCTCACTTTACTCACTCCCTCTGCCACCTTGTAAAACTGCACCGTACACCTCTATCTACCTGGATTAGTGACAGAACAATTCATGTTTAATTACTGATCTAGATCACTGACAGAAAAATTAATGCTCAATTACTGACCTGGATTACTGGCAGAAAAATTAATGCTCAATTACTGACCTGGATTACTGGCAGAAACAAGACACACTTACCCTGATAACCGAGTCAATGTCCCCCAGCTCCGCATGATGCATGGCAAACCTGGTGTAAGTGTCAGAGTTTGGAGCAATGCCTCGGGATCTGTGAACAAGAAAATGCAAATGCTGACCTGGTTTTGTTGATGGAAAAAGCACAAATGATATATAAGTTTTTGTTATAAAAGAACAACAGCAGAACAATATCCAGAAATAAAGAAAGATTTATACTTGTGATTCACTGATTACACAAAAGCTTTTGACAGAGTAAGACATGAAGATATAATACAAATACTTGAAAAACTTCATATAAATGGTAAAAAATACAAGAATTGTTAAGAATCTCATTACACTGTGAAAACATAAGACAAGACTGCATGCTGTCACCTAATCTATTCTCATTACACTGTGAAAACATAAGACAAGACTGCATGCTGTCACCTAATCTATTCTCATTACACTGTGAAAACATAAGACAAGACTGCATGCTGTCACCTAATCTATTCTCATTACACTGTGAAAACATAAGACAAGACTGCATGCTGTCACCTAATCTATTCTCATTACACTGTGAAAACATAAGACAAGACTGCATGCTGTCACCTAATCTATTCTCATTACACTGTGAAAACATAAGACAAGACTGCATGCTGTCACCTAATCTATTCTCATTACACTGTGAAAACATAAGACAAGACTGCATGCTGTCACCTAATCTATTCTCATTACACTGTGAAAACATAAGACAAGACTGCATGCTGTCACCTAATCTATTCTCATTACACTGTGAAAACATAAGACAAGACTGCATGCTGTCACCTAATCTATTCTCATTACACTGTGAAAACATCATGGGAGGCACTAAAATAGGAAATCATAATATCAATAACCTGATACACGCAGATGACACCATTCTAACACCAGAAAGTGAAGGCAATTTGCATTAACTTGTGAACAAGAATCAATGAATAATCTTTATTTTTAATCATGAAAATGAAAAGCAAAAAGCAGTTTTTGTGACACGAAGAAGATACTAACAAATATGAAAATATCCTTAAAAGTGAGGAAAAAAACTATTACAGAGCCAGTATTTCTGTATGGTTGTAAAACTGGGACAATTAACAAACACAATGACAAAAACACTGGAAACAACAGAAACATGGTTTTGATGAAAGATGCAACATTTACCCTGATTAGCCAAAGAAACAAATAAAGAGGTCATGAGAGTAATTTCAGAACAACAACTAGTCAAAACAGTAAGAAAAAAGACAGTCCGAAATCACTGAACATGTGAACAAGAAGCTACAGAGTCTAATAATCACTGGAAAACTCGAGGGAACTAGAGGAGAGGAAGGCAGAGAAAAAAAAAAAGACTGGAGTACAACATTTGTCTGGAAACACAAGATAGTGAAGCATGACTGTTAACATAATGCACATAATAAATGAATAAGCCTCTTCTCAGGCTAAAAAAAAAAAGGGGGGGGGGGGTGGGGGTGGGGAAAGAAGAGGTTAAAAACAGTTCACTCATGGATTCTGAGACTGATAAAGCCATCCTGTGGATCCCTGAAATCCTAGTACAGTTGGGTACCAGAAATGGACAAATGTGTTTACTGCTTTATTGTAGCTCAGGGTCTGTGATTCAGGTTTCAGAGTCATTAACTCTTTCTCTGCCGTAGTTGATATCGCGATAACTTCCTGTTAGTCTAGTGACTGCCATGTTCGCTATAGCGATTTTGTTTCATTGCAACGTAAAACTATTGTAAAACTTTTTATTGTACATAATTTATCTGCACATGTCTGGTGACCTTTCATAGTTCAATCAAAAAGCATGGCTAACAATGGAGCGAAATCGATGAACTAATGGAGAAATTTCAGTATTTATTGTGATTTTAGAGGCACAAGGACATGTCTTATGACCCGACCACTGTTCCTGAATGTACCCAAAGTACATCTAGATCTATTAAATGGACTGGATAAGTAGTTAGAAGGTTATTTCAGACATTATTTTAGTGCGAATGTCACCACACGACGAGATCGGACGAAAATGTAACTCTTCCCATGCCATAGGAAGAAACACAGATGTTCAGTTGGATGCTGAAATAAAACCGTGGGTTTTGATATGTTCAGGGGGTATAGTTGTAAAATGAAATGGAAAACAGTATTTCCGTGTACTTATTATGTTTCAAAGTATAACTAAATGTATGAAAATTTCATAAATGCAGAGTTTTTTTAGGAAAAAAGAAGTAATGTGATGTTTTTAGACAATGACTGTGCCCAGCTCATCATCGGCTAGGTCTAGATCTACACTACTTACCATCTGAGATGTCTAGATCTACACTACTTACCATCTGAGATGTCTAGATCTACTTGTCGATCTTGTATTGTGATTCTATGTTGCATTCTCGCTAAATTAATGTCTGAAATAACCTCCTAACTACTTCTCCAATCATCTAATATGTCTAGATCTACTTGGGATACATTCAAGAGCAGTGGGGTGGTCACAGGCCATGTCCATACCCCTATTTACATCATCAAAAATTGAAAATTTTCCATGTTTCTCCTCCTTTTCTCACTCGGCATTGCTCATAAATAAGCACTCTTTCACCATTTTGAAAAGTGTCACCGGAAACGCGGACGAAATATGTACAATCTAAATGTTACACCAGCTGTTTTAATAAAACAAACCAAGAGTCGCTATATCGACCACTGGCACAAATCGGGAAACCGGAAGGGTTGATATAGTGACCAACGGCACAAGGTTCATTGCTGCAGAACTCCACTTCCGTTCCTCTCTATTCCTAAACTTCTCTCTCCAGCTACTGACAAGATCTAAGAATTAATATTTGTGACTTACGCTCAAACTCACCTCATGACTTCTAAAACTTTAACAGCTTCTTGTGGAGATCTGGAAAACAAACAAAACCTGGCATATTAAAATTTGCCAGAAAGGATATGCTAAAATGATCACTTGCCAGAAAGGATATGCTAAAATGATCACTGGTGATCTTCTGCATCTTTGTTCCTATTGGTACTAAACTGTAAGCAAAGTGAACTGTCTTCTTATGTGAAGACTGTTGGTTCAAGACCCAATGTTCAAGTTATGCAGTCAACCCAGCTGTAAAAATGGGTACCTGGCACATCTGTGGGTCTGAGAACTATAGAATATCTATCTGTACAGCAAGCAGAACCAAATGACACTGCTTACACGGCTATCAGTACATTACATGTATATTACAGAGAAAACAGGTTGCTCAGTTCCATGATTACAGGACTACTAGTTCCTAGTAGGTGACCAGAAAACAAATACAGGCAAAGACAGCCACAGGTTTTTGTTCTATAAGAAGAGATCTAGAGTTTTTTGTAAATGGATGCACATAGCAGACATATGACAGGGCCACATCTTTGTGCACAGATTCAAGTTCTGTATTATGATGCTTCTTCTTGTGTTTGTACATGGCACTTTCCCCATCAATTGTTGTTGCTTTATCTCCAACTACTTGGCAGCCAATGACACGGTGAAGATTTTGTTGCATGGGTAAATGGATAAGTGATAATCTTCAGTGTTTATCTAAGAAACAGAGCTTCCAGTAAAATTAAACACTTGTCAGTCTGTATCCTTTTGGCCAGTCTGATACCATCCACTGACCTAATCCCTATCTCACAAGTTAGCGTCTTGTACTACAACAGCCTGTTTACCAAGTGCACTGTTTGAAAGGATGACCAGCTTTAGTTAGGTAACCCGGCAAATTCCACTCCCTTGTCCAGCTTTATGTGGATGGTTACAGATCAGCAATTTTTAGGTAATATAAACCTGGCATTACATAGCGCAGTTCGTTAGTATGCTGTTCTCTCGTGGCTAGATGGCCATTTGTCCTACTGAAGTACGTGGTTCAAACCCCAGGTAATTCTCTTGTGATTTTTCTTCCTCTCACGTCTCACTAAAATTCTTTGTCTATGATTTCTTCGAGGTCTAATCCTACAAAACTGTGTTCTCTTACTTTACAGTAATTCAGGAAGCACTTCATGCAAGATGAAAGACAGGTACAATTGTATTGGTTTAAAAAAAATTGTAGTGTGATCTCTGGTCTGGTATTCACAGACAAGAATTCTAAACTGTACTTATGTACTTAATATTTAGCACTATAAAAACTACACAGGTGATATAACCTGGAAAGAGTTGAAGCTTCAAATGCCAAGTAAACAATGAGTTATTTTCTAACAAAGTCAAGTCTATAACATAAAGTCATACCCAGCTTTCAAATGGCCAGTGATGAAAGAATTGAAAGTACCAACTCCCAGGGCATAGTCTGAGATTTTCATGGCTTCCAGGACACTACTGAAATACCAATACAAGCATAAAGATTACTTTGATATACTTCAATATCCTAGGTCTGTGGTATTCAAACTTTTTTTTTTCAAGTTGTGGACCCCTGAAGCCACTGATAAACTGCCACACCCTCCCTGGTCTCTCGTTACTTGTTAAATTGTAAACGTCCACATATTTCCTGTGTTATACATAATCTAGATTTATTACTCTGACCTTCAGTCTGGGAACTACTGCCTCAGATCAAAATGAAAACATACATACAAATGCATACATACAGATACTAAGACAAACAGAGAAATGTATTAAAAAAACATAAAAAAGCAAACTTCTACTGTTAGCTCCACCATCGTGAGCAGTCAAAAGATCCCTACTTTGCTGGCCTAAAGTGAAGTAATGCACCAGTCTTTCCTAAGGAAGTGAAAACACCCTACTCAAGCTGAATGAGGTAGCCGTCAGCAACCCACAGCTGACTGCTTGCATCAAAGCTGGTGGAATGTAGCCGGCAAAGACCCTATTCTATCTCCCAGTGGTGCCTCTTGAAATAGACAGCAGTCTGGCCATGTGAACAAGGACTGCACTGGGAAGATGAGCCCAGTCCTAAAATTGTGTTGAGCCAAAGTTGGATGTACTGGGCCAAAAGACACACAACTGTGACACAATGCATCCAGTGCCTTTTTGAGGGTGAACGATGAAGAAGTCTTTCCCAAGAACACAACAGGAAGGCAAGACAGGATGTTGGCCAGCCAGAGTTTACCAACCCTTATAACTGTACCAATCCTGATAACTGCATCACTGCTGATAACTGCATCACTGCTGATAACTGCACCAATGCTGATGAATGAGTCAGTGATGAGACCCGTATTAATGCCAATAACTGTATCCATACCAGACAGCTGTTTAAAAGCTGACAACTGCCACTCCTGACTGTAGTACCATCTCTCCAGTCAATCATTATTACTTCCTGCCTTGCCCTCCTCCATCATTAAAAAGCTCATATCAGCCCCAGCACAAACAAGAAACAAAAACACACAAGATAAACAAACTATCAATGACTGACAAGGATGACAGAAAAGATCTGACCTACCAAACTCACAGACTGATGTGACTGGCTGTGCAACACAGAATAAATCTTATCACATGACATCAATAACATCACAAAGAAATAAGGAATACAAGACATGGTGTGAGAAGAATCAAGAAGACTGTCAGATTTGTTAGCTTTGCTCCATGCCCTCAAAAATACATGCTGCTATTACAGTGTAACCAAACACTATGACACAAGGAATGTGAGCAAGTGCTGGCTTAACCACATAATGAAAAATAAGTGTTGGCTTAGCTATGGAAAGAATAAGTGTTGGCTTAGCTATGGGAAGAATTAGTGTTGGCTTAGCTATGGGAAGAATTAGTGTTGGCTTAGCTATGGGAAGAATTAGTGCTGGCTTAGCTATGGGAAGAATTAGTGTTGGCTTAGCTATGGGAAGAATTAGTGCTGGCTTAGCTATGAGAAGAATTAATGTTGGCTTAGCTATGGGAATGATTAGTGTCAACTTAGCTATGGGAATGATTAGTGTCAACTTAGCTATGGGGAGAATTAGTGTTCACTTAACTATGGGAAGATTTAGTGTTCACTTAGCTATGGGAAGAATTAGTGTTGCCTTAGCTATGGGAAGAATAATAAATGCTGGCTTAGTCACAGAAAGAAAAATTAGTGCTAGCTTTGTTTCAGAAAAAAAAAATAGTGCAGACTTTGTTTTAGAAAGAAAACTTAGTACAGGCTTTGTTTTAGAAAGAAAACTTAATGCAGACTTTGTTTTAGAAAGAAAATTTAGTACTAACTTTACTAAGTTATCACTTACTTAGCTCCCTCTATATCTCCTTTCTGACAAAATCCTTCTATCAGGAACCCATACGTAATCTGTGAAGTACATTATGTTTAAAATGACATGCCTACCTCAAATACTGACAAGGAGTAGCTAAGCTAACAACAAATTGACTTATCATGACTCATGAAAACAATGTAGGTTGTAACATCAACATGATGTCCCAGTTAAAATTATTTGTATTCAAAAGGGACAATTGCAAACCTGGTGGCCAGGCATGCTAAGAACAGACAGTTGTCATTCCACATTGGGGAAGCAAAACAACTCATTTTGACCTGATAAGTCGGTTAACCATAAGCTGTAATACACCTGAGCTCAAACATATATTTCAATGAATTTTGTTGTTTCCTCTGTTAGCTGGAGTGATATCCCTGGATAATACTTTAGGTCTAGATTAATGAGCACTCTTACCTCTTGATCTACTGTGAGCTGTTTAAATAGCTCTCTAAAAAAAGCATCAAAAATAAAATAATTACAGTCATGTGGTTATGCTACCTATTTGGCAATATGCATTTTTATACTGCTGTAAATGCTAAAAATATGTACGACATCATTTCCTGATAAAATATGGCACCTGTGGTTTTCAAATAGATCAAATCTGTGCCTATCATGGATATTGTTTGGTAAACAGTAACATTTTTGTCACTTAAAATTTTTTTACTAAAGTTTATTATTAAGGTTCTATTAAATGGACAGCCCAGAAAGGAAGTTAGAATTCAAATTGCAAAAGCAGCATTTTCCTTCAAGAATCTTGAGAACATATGGCATTCAAAAGTTATAAGCACAAAAACCAAGTTCAGATTTTTCAGTTGAAATTAATATCCACCCTCATTTATGCATGTGAAGACTGGGAAAACAACTAAAGAAATAGACAACAAATGACTCTTTTGAAAACAAACATCTAAGGAAAATACCTGGTATAAAGTGGAACGAACTCAAGAGCAACACAGAGATAAGACAGGTGAGCAAACAACAAGCTGTCTCATGGGTGATCAGAAAAAGAAGATGGACACATGTCGGTCAAGTGCTGAGAAGAAACAACCAGAGAATCCCAAAACAAGCTATCAAGTGGAACACACAAGGCCAAAGAAAAAGAGATCAACCACGTGAAATAGGACATTGTTAAGAGAGGTCAGCTTAGTGGGAATAACATCCCTCTATGAGGTTGAAAAGCTCGCCGAAAACAGAAAATCTTGGCAATCTACCATGTGAGCCCTATGTGACATTTAACGGCATAGGAAGGATGTAAGATATGGACCGCAATGAAAACCTAAAACAGTCATTCAGTCAACTTAGAGGAATCTGTGATGCAAAACTTGGAAGCCACACAAGAAGGCATGTATGTCAACAACAAAGAAGATGGGGGGGGGGGGGGGGGGGGGGGGGGGGGGAATGGAACCAAAGTTTTGTGAAAGTAACAGTCCAAGACAGACAAAAAAGTGACAAGGCACTGAGAATAACGAAGATGATTTGCTGTAAGTGATGCCTGCCTGCACATTAAAACATCAATTACGAAGAGTTTTATGGCTCACACCTACCACCCGTCTCAACATAACATCACAACTGTTACCATGAGCTTCAAACTGAACTACCAGAACCATAGCCATCTGAAGCGGAACCTTGCATGTGCTGGCACTGGAAAATGTAACCACCCTCGCTGTGTTACCTGCCCTGTAGTCTGGGAAATGAAAACAATCACCTTTCCCAAAACTAACCTCACTCTCCTTGAGGGATTCCCATGCGAATCCTGTAATGTGATATATGTCACTGTATGTAAATGATGCAGGATAACTTATAATGGTGAAACTGGCCTTAGATTAGAGGACCATCACCCCGCATGCTTTGAAACCAGTCCCAAATCATTTCAATGGCCCCAACGACAGAGGCAAATCTGATTTTCTGGTAACAGCCATCAAACAATGTCATGCAGATGACAGAAGCCACCTAGCAGTTGAGAACTGTTACATTCAGGAACATGGGACTCTGGAACCACAAGGTTTGAACTCATTATTCGGCTACACCTAACATTCTCCTCTTCCACAATCCCTCCCCACCAAGTTCTCACTTGTTAAGCATGGTTCAGAACCTCCTCACACCATCACATTACAATGCCTCTACCTCAGCTATAATCACCTATTTCACCTTCTCTCGGCTAGGTTACCATTTTATCTCCCCTCCATGGTTTCCCCATCCACCACCCTCAGTTACAACCCACCTATCACACATCACAAGTCTCCATTTAAATATTCTCTACACTCCACCATGCGCATTTCTGAACACAGCATCAGGCAAGCTGCAGCTTCTTACAAGTTACAGCTAACTGCTCTATTCATTTTTATTTTTTTACATAGCATTCATGTGAATTTATACTTTATCTCCTATCTCTCTGTTTCTTCATCCTGTATGTTTTTGTATGATTAAGGCTCATGCTGAAATGTCACAACTGTATACTCGTTAGGTAATAAAGCTGTTCCTACTTTTTTCCTAGTTGATACATTTTGAACCAGCAGAAAATCTTCAAGTCTAAAGATTGATGACAATGTGATCCCAAATCCTACAACTAAAGCAAATATTACTAAACAGTTTTTACCCTGTCTGGATTTAACCCCAAGGATTTCATCTTCAAAAGCTCATCCACTGGATTAAATGGTATTTTGTTGGATGTGTACACCTTCAGCCTGAGGTTGAACAACTTGATTGTTGGCATCACACCTGAAACAAGATGCACAACTCTCACAGTGAGGCTGCCCCACTAAGAGTAGACAGAGACAAAAACTTCCACACACATGGAAACAATGAAGGATGAAGCACTGTATTTGTAGATCTTTCAGGCTTCGGGTGTGGCATACAATATGTGCAAGGAGCTATGGAATGCATAGATGTTACATAGTTTAATCTGCCACTTTCTTTACTGTGTAAAGAAAATTAATATGCATGGATACATGTGCTAGAGTAGGTCACATGCAGCTAGTTTCAGTGTCACGTGGAGGACTTCTGTTGAAGATCTAAGCTGTTGCTATATGGCAGACAGCTTCTCACCTAGCCACTGTTAAAAGTAGTGTCAATGTACAACTTCTTGCTTAGACACTGTTAAAAGTAGTGTCAATGTACAACTTCTCACCTAAACACTGTTAAGAGTAGTGTAAATGTACAACTTCTTGTCTAGACACTGTTAAGAGTAATGTCATTGTACAGCTTCTTGCCTAGACCCTGTTAAGATCTGTGTCAATATACAGCTTCTCACCTAGACACCGTTAAGAGTTGTGTACAATTTCTTGCCTAGACACTGTTAGAACTGCATAGCTGCAGTTGTACAATGTCTTCACAAAAATTATGGAAATATTTAACTGCAGAATCTATCATATTGAAAATACCAGTTCTCCACGCTTCAACGAGTAATTCATCACAAATAGCAACCTGGATGCATGTTCCTACTCTAGAACATAATAATCTGGAATGTGTGTAAAGCATGATAGCAAATGTCACAGTAATGTAACACTCACTCCCTCTTTCTCACACACACACACCCACGCATTTCCCCAACACTGCAAGTGCTACATGAGGTTCAAAGTTCATTTACAAAATTATGATATGTGCAATCATTAACACACTGCAAGCAATTAGTGAGATATCTTCTCAAGAAAAAAATGTTAAGGGTTCTAATCTGACCTAAGCAAGTGTTGTGAACTCGGCCGTAAAAGAAAGTAAGAGGTGTGATCAAAAAGTAACTGGACTGGATTTATTAAAAAACTACAAGAGAAATAAAATTATCTGTACTTTAATCACCTTCGATATAGCCCCCTTCTGAAGCAACAGACTGAGCCACATGCTTGAAACATCTTTTGAAGTCATTTTCTGACGTGGGGAATAGCTGCCTCACTGCATTCTTTTGTTTCTCCTCAACATCCTGAAATCTTTTTCCTTTCATTTTTTGAGAAAAGGAAAATCTCACAGGGAGTGATATCAGGCAAATATGGTGGGTGTTGGACCCATGGAATGCGGTGCATAACAAGAAACTGCTGCACAGGTTGTGATGCATAGGCAGGCATGTTGTCATGGTGGAGTTCTCATTCACAATTCTCAAGCAATGTTGAAATGTATAAAGTAGGAACAGCCTTATTACTTAATGAGTACACAGTTGTGATGTTTCAGCATGAGCCTTAATCATACAAAAACACACACAGGACAAAGAAATGGAGTCCTGTGTGTTTTTGTATGATTAAGGCTCATGCCGAAACATCACAACTGTGTACTCGTCAAGTAATAAAGCTGTTCCTACTTTTTTCTACTTTATACATTTTGGTATCACAGCTTGACTGCAGTGGCTCGGTGTATAGTTGCATCCCTCAAACATGGCAAAACCTCACAGTAGTACTCCTTGTTGATTGTCTGACCTGACGGAACATGTTCATGACGCACAATCCCCTTGTAACTGAACAAAAAAACCAAACAGTCAGCACTGTCTTGAAATTGCTGCAGCTCTTTCACTGCGAAAACTGGGCCTTAGTTTCAGGGTCATACCCATAATTCATCACCAGTTATGACTGTTATTAGAAAGTTATCGTCATTTTCCATGCACTCAAGCAGGTCATGAGCAGCCAAAACAGGCAAATTTGTTGATCCTGTTTTTATGAAATGACAACTGTGATGAACAGATTCAGATACGTAAGAACAAAGCACTACTGTAAACAAATCAGACAAGCTGGGGAGACATGACTTATCCACATGCATGGTGTGTGCCAAGGTCAACCTTAGCCTATTCCCCTTCAGCTGGGTCAGCTGATTCCCAACTTATGCCTTCAGTCCAAATACTTTTTGATCACACCACACATCTAACACTTGCGCTAAGAAACTACCTTTGATAAAGGAAATTATTTATCTGCAAAGCAAGACAATGAAGTACTACTGTCACTCACTTTGGTCAATGTCTTAAAGCAAACATTGGATATTCACACAAAAACAAGATCAAGAATGATGCAGTGCCTAAGATGATGGAGGCACAAGAGGGAAGTAAAATGATATAGTCCCATGTATGGCAGGACTCAGTACTCTAGAAATATGAAATACCTATCTGCTCTAGCTTGTTCCATATTTCATTTGCTGCCTCAGATCTTTTCTGTGTTGGTAAGTCAAAAGGTCCAGTACTGCAGATGTGCAGCAGCAGAGCTACATCTTGATCTGTTACAGAGTCTGATAAGAAAAGTTAGAATTTAGTAACAAAAAAACTAAAACTGTTCACACGTTTTTCTAAAAAGTCACACTGTTATGAGATATTACATTTGTAATTATCTAGGTTATCTGTTTTTAGGCAAGCTTTGAGTAGTCACTGAGAATGATTTATAAACACTGTTTTCACCTTGAGAAACCATATCATTATCAACCTGGCCACTGTCATTCTCTGATACTCATGTGAACATCAGCTCAATGTAAACTGAACTCATTCCATACTGTCAATGTATAATGAACTCATTCCATGCTGTCAATGTATAGTGAACTCAGTCCATGTTGTCAATGTATAATGAACTCAGTCCATGTTATCAATGTATAATCAGCTCAGTCCATGTTGTCAATGTATAATGAACTCAGTCCATGTTGTCAATGTATAATGAACTCAGTCCATGTTGTCAATGTATAATCAGCTCAGTCCATGTTATCAATGTATAATGAACTCAGTCCATGTTGTCAATGTATAATCAGCTCAGTCCATGTTGTCAATGTATAATGAACTCAGTCCATGTTGTCAATGTATAATGAACTCAGTCCATGTTGTCAATGTATAATGAACTCAGTCCATGTTGTCAATGTATAATGAACTCAGTCCATGTTATCAATGTATAATGAACTCAGTCCATGTTATCAATGTATAATGAACTCAGTCCATGTTGTCAATGTATAATGAGCTCAGTCCATGTTGTCAATGTATAATGAACTCAGTCCATGTTATCAATGTATAATGAACTCAGTCCATGTTGTCAATGTATAATGAACTCAGTCCATGTTGTCCATGCATAATGAACTCAGTCCATGTTGTCAATGTATAATCAGCTCAGTTCATGTTGTCAGTGTATAATGAACTCAGTCCATGTTATCAATGTATAATGAACTCAGTCCATGTTGTCAATGTATAATGAACTCAGTCCATGTTGTCAATGTATAATGAACTCAGTCCATGTTATCAATGTATAATGAACTCAGTCCATGTTGTCAATGTATAATGAACTCAGTCCATGTTGTCAATGTATAATGAACTCAGTCCATGTTATCAATGGGTAGTGAAAGGACAAAAAAAAAAAAACAACAAAAAACATACAACTATATATACAAATCATAAATGTGTAATTAATTGTCCTAAATTTAATCCAACAGCTCCAACAGCTGATAGTTCTGAAGAAGATGTACAGCTGTTTTATAATGACACAGAGACAGCCCTGAAACACGCAAAGTCACATGAAGTAACCATAGTTATGGGAGATTTTAATGGCAAAGTTGGTAAAGGAAGAACTTCGGACATTGTTGGCGACTATGAACTGGGGGAAAGGAATAATAGAGGAAATTAACTGAATGGGGAAAATACACAAGATGATTGTTAGAAACATCTGGTTTAAACAACATCCCCAAAGACTGGCAACGTGGTGCAGCCCAGAAAAAAAAGACTTTTAACCAGATAGACTACGTATTAATCAACAAACGAATGCATTACTGACAACAAAAACCACTCTAGGAACTGACTGCAATAGTGACCACGACCCACTCTGTGGAAAAGCTGAATAAAATATGCAGAAAAGTGAGAAACATTAAACTGAATACAGACCTCCTTAAAAATGACCAAGAACTGTGAGAACAATACAAAGTTATTATAACAAATAGATACAATGCAATAGCAAAGATAAACAGTATAGATGAACAATGGGCAATGTTAACAGATTCTATACACCAAACTGTTAAAGAGATAATACCATTGGAAAAAAAAGCCCCTAAAAATAAATGAATAACAGACGACATCTTAAGACTGATGGACAAGAGGATGAAGAGTAAAAATAACCAAGAAAAATATAGCAAGATAGATAAAGAAATAAGACACAAATGCAGAGAAGCAAAGAAAGTGTGGTTAAATGAACAGTACAGACAAATAAAGACAGCAAAAACATGCACAAACGAATTAGTGAACTCACAGGCAGGAAAACAAAATATTACCACAGGATGCCTGAAATCAAAAGGTAAAATGTTAATGGGAAAAGAAGAGATTGTGGACAGGTGAGAGTGCATCAGTAAGCTATATGGAGAAGAAAGAGAAGAATTAACACCAGATACTCAAAACTGTGATGGACCACCAATACCTGAAGTTATAGATGCCATCAAACACATGAAGAAAGGAAAAGCAACTGGGCCTGATAATATAACAATAGAGGAAACAGAGGCACTAGAGGAGATAGGAATAAAAATAATAACCAAGTTACTGACTAACATTTACAACAGTGGATATATGACGTGCTTAAATCTACGTTTACAGCACTACCAAAGAAACCAGGTGCAAAGGAATGTGATGACCACTGGACTATCTGCCTATCATGTCACATAACGAAGCTACTTCTGAGAATTATCATGAGAAGAACAAAGAAAAAGATAAAAATGGAAATAGCAGAACAGGTCGGATTTGTTGAAGGAAAGGGAACATACAATGCCATTTATGCTTTACGAACACCAACAGAAAGAGCTTTAGAAGTACAGAAAGATCTCTATTTATGCTTCATTGATTACACCAAGGCATTTGACAAGGTGAAACATGATGAAATTATTAAAATGCTTGAAGACATAAACATAGACGGCAAAGACCTGAGGATTGTAAAACATCTATACTGGCAGCAGGAAGCAGCGATTCGAATTGAAAATAAAACTGGAAAATATCAACCAATAACACAGGGAGTGCGACAGGGATGTGTACTATCTCCAGACCTTTTTTTCTCTGTACAGTGAGAATATTCTAAGAACAATCATCACAGAACCAGGCATAAAAATTGGAGGAAACAATACTAACAACCTTCGGTATGCTGACGACACAGTACTGATAGCTGAGAACCAACAAGACATGCAAAATCTCTTGGATAAAGTCGCCAAAGAAAGTGAACAGAAACGCCTTACTTTGAACATCAAAAAGACAGAGACTATGGTTATATCTAAGAAACAGAGTCCACCAACATGCAGTATAAAATTAAACGGAACTATTCTAAAGTAAGTGCAGAAATTCAAATACCTTGGAGCAGTAAAAACTTCAGATGGGAAATGCAAAACAGAAATTAGGAACAGAATAGGCCAAGCAAAGACTGCATTTCAGAGAATGAGAAACATATTATCCAACACATCCTTATCAATGAATGTTAGAAAACGAGTCCTAAAATGCTATATTGAACCTATCTTGTTATATGGAAGTGAATCATGGACAATAGTCAGGTCTGCACAAAAGTCACTGGAAGCAGTAGAAATGTGGTTTATTAGAAGAATGTTGCGAATCCCCTGGACAGCAAAAGTAACTAATGAAGAATGTATGAGAAGAGCTGGAGAGACAAAAAACCTTATCAAAAAGATAAGAGTGAGACAATGTACTTTCATAGGACATGCAATGAGAAGAGGGGGCACTGAAAATATTATAACAACAGAAAAATAGAAAGAAGAAGATCAAAAGGAAGACCAAGAGAAATGATACTGGACAGTCTGACGGGATGGTGTGAGAGGAGATCACCAACTGAGCTGATGGCCTGCATGAAGGATCGTGTACTCTGGAGAAGCATAATAGCCAATGCCAGTCGGCACAGCACCTGATGATGATGAAATTTAATCCCTGTGGGATTTCCAACTTTAAAAAAAAAACAAACCAATAATTAAAATTAGTTCATGTCAAAAACAAGGAGTTACCAGATTTCTCAAATGATGCGGACAGAGAGTTGAAGAGATCAGTTGAGACTCCAACATTG
The DNA here is from genome assembly GCA_009760885.1 of Achatina immaculata. Taxonomy (NCBI): domain Eukaryota; kingdom Metazoa; phylum Mollusca; class Gastropoda; order Stylommatophora; family Achatinidae; genus Lissachatina; species Lissachatina immaculata. The sequence goes on from CM019718.1 coordinate 29,971,013, forward strand.
TGATCAACTTTATACTTGACTTCTGTCATTATCACTTCTTTAAACTTTGGTTCTGCTGGTGCATATCTGGAATATGAGAAAAAAATGTCTGGTTTAATGTAAATGTCTTGTTTAAATGACAAAGAAAAAAAAATACAAGATCTGTTGATTAGAAAAAAAAAAAAAAAAGGTAATCCTGTCATGCCTTAGAGGCACATAGGGATATGGTGTTAGTGTGCCCATATTTTCTTTGACCTGTCAGCACACTAGAGGATGATATGGTCAGTATCATGCTTGGCTGCCTTTCCTTCCCCAACTCCAGAAGAAGTCGGGTACCCATTTCTACAGTTGGTTTCTGGGGTGCACCCAGTTGATTTTGAAGTTGACAAAAATGACGTAAAATGACTCATATCTACAGATATAAATATTATATTTATGGTATGATTAAACTCTAGAATATATAAGAAGAAGTCAACAAAAAGAAGACTGAAGTGATGGTCATCTCAAAGAAAAGAATACCATCAAAATGAAGCATTACCACTGATGGCACAAATCTGAAACAAGTTGATAGGTTCAAGTACTTAGGAACAATTATAACAACTGATGGGAAATGTCACAACGAAATAAAAAGCAGACGTGCTCAGGCCAAGTCAGCATTCCAGACAATGAGACACATCTTGCGCAACAGATCCATATCAATGAAAACAAGATTCTGAGTACTTAAATGTTACATTGAGCCAATTTTGTTTTATGGGTGTGAAGCATGGTCTATGAATAAGAGAGTACAATGAGAAATGGAGGCCATGGAGATGTGGTTTATAAGAAGGATGCTGAAGGTACCATGGAAAGCCAAGAAAACCAATGAAGAAGTCTTAAGAGAAGGCTGGAGTTAAAAAGCAAATTATAGCAAAGATCAGAGGCAGACAAGCGAGATTTGTAGGACATTTCCTGAGAAGAGGAAAATTGGAACACACTGTGACAACTGGAAAAAATTATAGCAAAGATCAGAGGCAGACAAGTGAGATTTATAGGACATTTCCTGAGATGAGGAAAATTGGAACACACTGTGGCAACTGGAAAAAATTATAGCAAAGATCAGAGGCAGACAAGTGAGATTTATAGGACACTTCCTGAGATGAGGAAAACTGGAACACATTGTGGCAACTGGAAAAAATTATAGCAAAGATCAGAGGCAGACAAGCGAGATTTATAGGACATTTCCTGAGATGAGGAAAATTGGAACACACTGTGGCAACTGGAAAAAATTATAGCAAAGATCAGAGGCAGACAAGCGAGATTTATAGGACATTTCCTGAGATGAGGAAAATTGGAACACACTGTGGCAACTGGAAAAATTGAAGGAAGAAGAGACAGAGAGATAGAAGTTACTGGATGGGCTGTCAGTGTGGCTAGGAAGAATGTCATTGGCAAATCTCATAATCAAGTCTAAAGACACGGAATTGTGGCTAGGAATGATCACCTGCGCCATGGCACTTGAATTGAATAAGAAGAAATGGGGACAGACAGACTGAGTATTAAAGACCGTAACTGTTTCTGCAAATAGAAGAAGACACTGTATAACTTGTGGTCAGAGATCCACAGCTAACATGTTTGAGTCAGGGTTGGTGAACCATACAGGGCCAAGACCCTGCCCTATCTCTCCACTGGTACTCCCAGAAACAAGCACAGCCTGGCTAATGGAGCAGAGATCACTAAGTCCCCATGGTGATGGAGTGATCTGTTCAGTATTTCCTTCAACATACAATGACTGTAGGGGCAATTTGAATATATTTATATTATACTTTTCTAGAATTATAATGTGCGGTGTAGGGAAGAAAGAAAAGGGAGGGGGTATCAAAATATCTGAAGTGCTGAGGTGGGGGCATGATCCCAAAAAAAAAAAAAAATTTGTGAAACATTGGATTACACCCATCATGTACTGACTGACCATCTTTTTAGACTTCTGACTAGTTACTCATGTTCTGCCACACCAAGCCTCTCTCCCAGCTCCATCATTCCCGACAACGACGCTGATTCACAACCGCTGGCGAAGCGTCTTGTTCGCCTGTTCTCTTCCACAGAATACACACAACAGAATTAACACGATTTTTATCCAGCACGATACTGTGTCCCAATACCTTCAATGTATCGGCTGATAAAAGCATCATGCTCTCAGTTTCAGGAAGATATTACAACAATAACAACAACAACAACATCCGCAGCAAGATAGTATAACAACTACAACAACATCGGCAGATAAAAAACCTAAGTCTGATTTGTGTGACCTGAACACGAGTTTCCTGGACTCACAAGGTCAAACTAAACGGCTCTTTACTGAAGTAAATATAATTAAAATATAAGCACTGAGTAACAATTATCAAAAGCATGAAACAGCCCAATACTCTGTTTGATAAAATGGTTTTACGCATATATGTTCAAAACCCCCCGCGAGTATTTCATAGCAATAACGTAGCTAGCTCTCTAAGGGTACGCCAAGGACTGTAAGAAAATATCGATGCAAACAGAACTATAAATTAAAATGCATCTTTTGACCATCACCTATGCACTGTTGACAATCCACGTCCATAATTGCTGGAAACGGAAAGGACTCGTAAAACTGACTGCCCAAGGTTAGAATATCTTGGAATAACACACCTCATGAGCGCAGCCATCTTGGAACAATGTATTAAAAAAAAACTAAACAAATCTCTTGACGTTTCACAAAACAAATAAGAATTAAATTCACGTGATTTAAGCAATTATTTCAGCAATAAGTTAGTTACATTATGTATAATACACGCGAATATTTTTTATTTTAAAATCTTGCATTGGTTTTCTTTCTTAAAAATCTTGCTTTTTTTTACTCTTTATACTGTTTAGTTTCACAACCGAAAATCCAGAATTTTAAACCGATCATGCTCGGCTACAGTATCGAGCAACAATGATATGATTTTGTTTCAGGTAACGCGTTAATGTGCTAAAATGTCAGAATTTGCTTCAGTTCTCGCTAACGCAAAAGTTGACACACTTCAAAAAGTGATTTCGAACGGTCGCTTGAAGTATCTCTGCTACACAAAATGTAAAGACTGCAAGTGGTGGGCAGTGAATGTCACCGATGGCGTCGACGTTTGGTCACTAGATCTGGACAGTAATGGTCTGGAGGCCCAAGCAGATCTTTGTGGGGTTGATTCAGTTGATGCTTTTCTGACAAAGTTTAGGTAAGGCAGCAGAATTTCATTTAGTGCTTTTCTGAAACGAGTTTAGGTAAGACACCAAGATTTTATTTGATACTTTTGTGACGTTAGACAGAAAGATTTCATTCGATGCTTTTGTGACCACGTTTATGTAAGACAGGAAGATTTCATTTCATGCTTTCTTACTAAATTTAGATAAGACCAGGGGTTCCCAAACTTTTTTTTTCAGACTGTGGCACACTTGGTAATGTGAGAGATAAGAGAAATGAAGACCACAGTAAAACTGGTTCTAGTAATGAAAGTAGATGGAGGTGTATGGTTCAGTTTTACAAAAAAGTGAGGAAAGTGGCTAGAAACAAGATTGACAAAAAGCAAAATGAGTATGTGCAAATGAAAACCGTACAACAGTCTAATATTTTGGCTAAAGTATATATATAAATATTTTAACCCATGGGTGAAATTTGATGGCTATGAATATCACGGTACCTCCAGTCTAGAGGCCGGTCACGTCCTACATACACTCATGCCGGGATAATACGCCTAAACTGGCTTAACCCAGGGGTGAAACTCACTAGTGGTGAGGATTCATCCTCCTTGACAAAAGCTCTGTCCTGGTCACACTTGGAAGGGTATCGGCCATGATCACAAAATGCTGAAGTTGGAGACACTGGACCAGTGCAGTCCAGATAGGCAACCACCTCTCACCCGACGGGGATATGTTATATCCAAATCACGTTGAGGTTTTCCAGTGAGAAAGTCCAACTCTAAACTAAAATGGTGCAACGAAAACCAGTGTCACACAATGCCGCTTTTGTGACCCACCATGAGTATAGGCCCAAGCCCCACAATGCTCTGAGCCTCCATCCTAAATGAGAATATCTTGAGAACCACATGAGTAAATTCAGTAGTATCACAGGGTGATCTTGGTGGTAGAAACGAACGAAGAAGAAGAAGAGTTTACACACTGCACTGACAAGTGAAAAAAAAAAATTAAGTTTTATTATACAAGGCATTCTTTTCAATGTGAAATATGAGCCTGCTTGGAGGCACAGATCTCAAACAGATTTCAGCTCACTCTAGTCTGGGACTAATAATTAAATTGCTGTGGGTTCTTTTCATGCTGGGTATTTATGAGAAGAAAAAAAATAGCAAACATGCTGTAATTTGGTCAAAAATATTTTTTTCTCTAAATATTTGGCTGCACACCACTGTGCCATAGCACACAATTTGAAAAACCAGATTAAACAAGATTTCAGTTGATGGTTTTCTTAAGTTTTATTTGATTCTTTTCTGACCAGTTTTAAGGAGGACAACATTTCAGTTGATGAATCTGTTTTAACATACCCAAAATAAAGTGACAATGTTAACTCTCTTGAGATGCTTTTTTTTCCAAAATTGCATTTGTATTTTGGCTTCCTGTGTTTATTTGCAGAAATGGATTTGTGTCTGGTGATATTACAGTTGGACGAGTTGGTACCAAAGTTACTCTCTCAGTGGGAAAGGGTGGAGTGGCTGTTGAAGTAGATTTGTTTGAAGCAAAAGCTGCGGAGAAAAAGCAGGAGCTACAGTTTGTCCTTTTTCATTTGGCAGAAACTTGCTCCCAGCTGGAGGCTCAGTTGTCCGCAGCCAATAAACAGATTGAAACTTTGAAAAGTCAGAAGCCATCAAATGCTGGTTTAGGTGCACTTATGGACTTAAGCCCCAAAAAGGGGGCAGGGCAAAGCAAGGTAAAGGCCAAGAAAGTTGGCATGAGTGTTGTAAATCCATCCAGTCGAAAGAGGAAAGTCGCTACTGGTGTTGTTTTTGAGGGCAACTGATATCTGTTTTTGTTATCCTACAAGAAAATAAAATATTCCCAGCCAGTACATCACTAACTGGCATGTTTTTTTTTTTCCTCAGTTGTTTTCTTCCTGCGTAGATTGTGAGGGTTTGTGGTGAAACGCAAACTTCTTTTATGTGTGAGAAATAAGGTTATGGTAAATGAGACTGTCAGAGCAAAGACAAACATGAATCATAGCAGACACTGAGACAGGGAGCCAGAGCTGCATCGTCCTACTTTGTGCTGCTCTTAATAGGTTGGTGAGCATGTCATCCAAGCGGTCGTGGTAGGACTCCACACGCTGGCGTCATCTGTTGATAAGTCACCTTCTTGGGGATCCATTCTGGGATTACTTACACCCGCTCCTCATCCAGCATAATGCCTGAACTTCAAGCTCACCATGGGCATGGCTTCTGGGAACACAAGCCTGAAGTTCCAGGGACAGGGAAGAAGGAGGACTACCATACACAGACTGGATGTATTTGTTATTATTGGTTTATCCTAGTCTTTGCTATGAGTCTTCTCTGAAGCCAGCTCTTCTTTTCACTGCAGAAAGTCTGTGATAATGGTTGAGATGGGGGACATTCCAGTAAAGTGCTCAACTCAATTTTGTGTTTTCACTTTCAATATAACTAGTGCAGAGACTTCTTCATGCTAACCTTCTTATGACCTAATATTCAGATTCTGTCTTTCTTATCAAATCTCATTTCTGAGGTCTCTCATTTCACAAGCTGAACTGCTTCTCTCCCCTGGGATTTTATCAGGGCCCACCCAACACAGAAATGCTTAAGACCAAGGAAATAAATGATCTCAAATGAGGACTGGAAACTGAAAAAAAGTAAAGAATTGAACAGAAACAAAAATTAAGTAACAAAAGTGCAGAAAAGAATTGTTGACAGTAAAGAAAAATATACAAAAGCTGAAACTAACATCTGTAGATATATAAGAATGTGCTTAAAGATTAGAGCAGTGGATGCTGGTATGTAAAGGTAACAGTAACTTTATTATGCCTTAGAAGCACACAGGGATATGGTGTTAGTGCCCATATTTTCCTTGACCTGTCAACACACTCGAGGTATGTAGATATACAAGGATGTATCTGGAGAATAGAACAGTGGATGCTGTTAGAAGTGTAGCTTTTAAGTAACTAACAGAATCACTGAACATTAACAAATCTATATTCTCAGAGACAATACAGGAAGAAATATCATGTGGAATAGTTTGGAAACTTGAATATAAGGAAAGTAGTGTTTCTTCGCCATTGATGTATAATTTCAGTAGATATAAAACACAACACAGTTTCTTGAAGTGGATTGCCTACAGCTTTGTACATATTCATACAGAATTTTGTATGTTGGAACTGTATGATAGTGGAAAATGGGAGAGGGAAGAAGTCAAGCATGTTTTTTTAATGCTCTGAATATGTTGGGTTTTTGGTTTTTTTTTCACTATTTTTATATAGTTTCCTTGAATTGACAACTGTATGGCTTAGTATGGATGCTCAGTGATTTGTTACATAATAATAAAAACATATTTGTGAAAATTTTTTTTACTTCTCCATATTTTCTTGATGGGATTATGTGGTTTTGATATGGGAGCTCATTATATGTCTCACATGTGTCTTCACCCTTGTGTTTTTGTTTTGTGTTAGTTTTTTTTTGTTTGTTTCAGAAATTGTGAGAACCTTTGCTCAACACTGTCTGCTAGTGAGCTGTTATCATAAAAGTAGTGGGTTATAAATCTTCCATAATGATCTCCCTGCTGATGTAGGTGTAAAAAAATTGTACTTGACACAACAGTGTCAAGGAAAGCTGCTTTTGAAAAATGGAGAATGTAAATTTCAGTAACATGATTATGGAACAGCATCGAAGTCCAAGGCAGATGGATTGCTAAAGGAAATTCAAAATTTGTCAGCATTTTCACTGCTGCCTTGACCTTCATGTGCTTCTTTATTTAGTCAGTGTTTCCAAAACAGCTCATTTAACTAGCCTTATTTTCTTAGTTAGCAAATGATATGTGTGCTCCTGTAACATTTACAAGAAAAGATTGACTGTGACATCTGTAACAAAACATTGTTTGATTGTGACATTTATAACAGAAGAATGTATAAGACATTTATTGCATGAGATTGTATGAATGTGACATTTATAACAGATGACTGTGACATTTACAAGAAGTAATTTTATATTAAACAGTTTAGCTTTTTTTTCTGGGAGACTTTTTTTAAACTTTAAAATTAAGAACATTTAACTCATAAGAGAAAAATCATACAAGTAGGAGTTCATGATATAGTTCATCACCTGTGTTGTTGTCAGTGTTGAAGATATTTGCACTGTTACAGTGCATGGATAGATTAAGTGACCTGCTTCGTTGTTGCAAGTGTTGAAGATGCTTGCTGTAAACTTTGAACCTGTAATCTTCATGTGTTCTTTCAACTCAGTAGACACATTGATTCACCTTTTCATTCTTATTAAATCTCGTCTCGCTGACCCTCAAAGCAAGCTGAGGAAAGAACAGCTGTGGGCTCTTGTACCTTTCTTTAGTGTTTCAGAGCTTACAGTTGGTGGTAGCTGTAAAGACAAACTTCTCTGTAAGCTCCATCATGGTTGGGATCAGGTACTGTTGCTTCTTTACCACAAAAACAAAACATCAGCACTGTCTGCAGAAATTCCTGTTGTCTGTTTTTTTACCATTCAAACATTCTCTCCCAAACAAAAAAAAAACATGAAATACAGACATGTAGCAAGTAAGCTAGTCAAACAAAATCACAATCGCAACATAAAATTTTCTGTCATGTTTACATTCATGTATTGTATTAATTGTAGATCTTTTTCTTTTATCTTTCATACATGAAAGTCATCAGGCACATTTGGAGTTCAAGATCATACATTAGCCTTGGTTTTATTGATTTTTGTAAAAGGTCACTGATGGGTTGCAAGTTGAGCAATATTTCATCAAACTTGAATAAAACAGGTTTATCAGTTTTCTTCTTATCTTATATCCTTCCTGTGCCGTTAAACGTCACATAGGGCTCGCAAAATAGTTCGCCAATTTTTCCTGTCTTCGGCGAGTCTTTCAACCTCATCAAGGGATTTTATGCCTGTTAATTTGGCCTCTCTTAACAGTGACCTCTTCAGAGTTTCACGTGGTCTGCCTCTTTTTCTTTGGCCTGTTGTGTTCCACTTGATAGCTTGTTTTGGGATTCTCTGATCATTTCTTCTCATCAAGTGACCAACATATGTCCATCTCCTTTTCCTGATCACCCATGAGACTAGTTGTTGTTCAGTCATCTGTCTTATCTCTGCATTGTTCTTGAATTCATTCCACTTGATGCCAAGTATTTTCCTTAGGCATTTGTTTTCAAAAGAGTCTAATTTCTTTTCTATTTCTTTAGTTGTTTTCCAGATTTCGCATGCATAAATGAGGGTGGATATTACATTTGAATTGAATAGTCTTAACTTGGTTTTTGTGCTTATAACTTTTGAATTCCATATGTTCTCAAGGTTCTTGCAGTTTTGGTTCAATATTTACAGCAGAAGTCAGTACTGTGGTTAATGCTTACTGCAGAATAGAGTTTAATGGGTTTACAAGTGAATGTTTAGATTCATATTTACCGCAGAATAGAATTTAATGGGTTTGCAAGTGAGTGTTTAGGTTAATATTTACTGCAGAATAGATTGTAACAGCTTCTTCAGTCAGTGTTTATGTTAATATTGATCACAGAATAGAATCTTAGGGCTGATCAGCACTTTTAAACATTTACAACAGATAAAAATGACTTTTCAATGTTTAGGTTTATATTTACAATAGATTAAAATCCTTGCATTGGTTTCTGCTGGTACATCAGATGTCTGGTATGATTTTCATAAAGCCTCTATCATCTGAAATACAAGAACAGTGACAGGTAGTGATGCAGATGAAGAGTAAGATAGAGTACAAAAGATTCTATTATTACAGGTAATCTAACACAGCAGCAAAGATGACAGCCAACATGGCTGGACAGCTGAGGCAGAGAGACCCTGTCCCAGCACCCAAGGCTGTAGAGAGGCTGTAGTGTTACTTCAGCTTAGTCAGCGGAGTTTCAGTCCGTGCATAGAATGTTCTTTTGTCTGTTTCGGGAACTGAAACCATTATGATCCACTTTCAGTCCAACTCCATGGCTGAAGATCTTCAAGATGAACATGACCTTCTTACAGCTCAAGTTACATCTCCAGCAACTTCACCCTTGTACATGTGAATGCCATGCCATAAAGGCACTTTCAGTATATGGTGTCCATGCATACAAGTTTCTCTTAATCTGTTGCCATATTAGAACAGCAACTTCCTATTACAGGCATGAAAAGGGGCATAACCACTGCTTTTTTTATAGGTATGATTTTATCAGCAACCTTTTTTTCCACAAAAGATCTGAGTACCACATGTGTGAGTGGCCTGCAGCCCACATTCATGTCTATAGTTAATAAATGTATGTAATAATAATAAAGTATTACAAAAATATTAATACAATAATTCTTTCACTTACACAATGTAACAATGATAATAGTTTGATCCAGCCTGCTGACCCCTACACTAGAGCATGATGTAGGCAGCACAATCAGGGGTCCTTGTGTGAATATCTATGCTGAAAATTCATTCACCTGTCATTTGGAGTGACCTTGAAGTTTTTGTCATGAATTCTCAGAATGTATGTTCAACAATGTGCAGTTACGATCATGGCTGTGCATGCAGTGAAGTTATGATCATGGCTGTGCATGCAGTGAAGTTACGATCATGGCTGAGCATGCAGTGAAGTTACGATCATGGCTGTGCATGCAGTGAAGTTATGATCATGGCTGAGCATGCAGTGAAGTTACGATCATGGCTGTGCATGCAGTGAAGTTACGATCATGGCTGTGCATGCAGTGAAGTTACGATCATGGCTGTGCATGCAATGAAGTTACGATCATGGCTGTGCATGCAGTGATGTTACGATCATGGCTGAGCATGCAGTGAAGTTACGATCATGGCTGAGCATGCATTGAGGAAATTGTGGAGAAAATATAATCCTTCTGGCAGGATCATCATGACAGACATGTACGTAAATGACAAACTGCAGTCTCTGGCAGAGAGAAAACATGTGACCAAGACCAATAGGCCTCTGTGCCACTAATATGTTGTGTATGGTATATGTGGTGTGTGGTATATGTGGTGTGTGGTATAAGTGGTGTGTGGTATATGTGGCATATGGTATCGCTGGCCTTCAGCCTAACTGGATAAGATTTTGTCCAGTCCTCTTTGCAGTGAAAAAAAAAAATCTTGGGTCCAGTACTGTACTTCCAGCACTGGGCTATAACCTGCTCCCCATCTAACTCGACACCTGTGGTTAGGCAGTACACCACAACACTGGCTGCGAAGAGCTTAAGTTGTAAGTAGATGAAATGAGAAAGAGTAAACTCATTACTTCCTTTTTTTCTTTCTAGTAAGTAGGTTTACCCAAAATCAGGAAATCTCAACATCACGTTGTGGTAAATACTAAAACCACAACTGGAAAATCTCAACATCACGTTGTGGTAAATACTAAAACCACAACTGGAAAATCTCAACATCACGTTGTGGTAAATACTAAAACCACAACTGGAAAATCTCAACAGATATTGTCCAGGGTATGCAAGCGAACAACTCTTACCTCACTCTATGCCATCCAAGAACAAGATGAAACAAGCAACGCAACTTACCACATTCCATGTCACATTCTTGCCCAACTGTTACAACAGAAATTCTCGAGCAAAAGTAGCAGACAGCTTTATCATGTTTTGCAAAAGCGTCTGCCAGAACTCTGTGAGGAAAGAAAGATAAAGTGTTTATCTCATTTTGTTGCAAATAAAGATAGAAAATACAGCAGATAGGGAAGAAAATGTTTGCAAATAAAGAAGGGAAATATTGCAGATATAACGAGGAAAATACTTCATATAAGAAAGGAAATGCTGCTGATAAAAAAAGTGAGAAAGAAAATGCTGCAGATATGAAAGAAAATGTTACTGATAAAGGAGATTTTACAACTGAGAAAGAAAATGCTGCAAACCAGAATGAAAATGTCACAGAAGAGAGAAAAAAAATGATGCAGAGTGAAAGAAGGAAAATACTTGTATTCATTCATTCATTTGCATTTCCCTTTCGGAACTGCCTCCCTAACAGCCTGCTGCTGATGCATCCATACTTGTATTACTCTCTATAAAACAGTATGAACTTCTGAGGTTGGCTGCTACACCACTTATGACTTTTAATATTAAACAAAAGTCTTTTATATGTGTTTTGCTTCTGTCTTCACCGCTGTTGGCGAGATTCTTCAGCTGCCGTGCCAATGGGGTTGTCGCGCAGCACCACTGTGGAAAAGGTGGTAGAAATGATAAAGCGAAGCAAACAGTCAAATCATGGCACCTCTGGTCTGGAGGTCGGCCGCGTCCTGAGTGCAGTCATATCGGGTGAAATGCATGAACCGGTTTAACCCAGAGGTTAAGACACTGCTGGCGAGACTCTTCGAATGCCGCGCGTGGAGTGAAGCTCCTCTCGGTCAAGGAAGAAAATGCAGAAAAGAAATAAAGATTGCTGTGCGGCGCTGATGTGAAAAGGTGGTGGAAAGGATAAAGTGAAGTTTAATCGGTATGTCCAGTAGTATCGCTACGAGGGCTATACATACCACGGCACCTCTGCTCTAGAGGCCGGCCACGTCCGAAATACACCTACACTGGTGAAATTTGCCTAAACCGGCACACACCAGGGATGGAACCTGATGGCTAGACATGTCATGCCACCTCCGCTCTAGAGGTCGGTCACGCCTGATATACACCCATACTGGTGAATTATGCCTAAACCGGCTCACACCAGGGGTGAATCTTGAAGGCTATGCATGTCACAGTACCTCTGCTCTAGAGGTCGGTCACGTCCCAAACACGCCCATACTGGGATAATATGCCTAAACCGGCTCAACCCAGGGGTGGAAGTCACTAGTGGCGAGGATTCGTCCTCCTGGACAAAAACTCCATCCTGGTCACAACTAGGAAGGGTAGCGGCCACGACCACAAAATGCTGAAGTCGGAGACACTGGACCAGGGCAGTCTAGATAAGCAACCACCTCTCATCCGGCGGGGATGTATGCGTATCCTAATCACGCTGAGGTTTTCCCGGTGAGAAAGTCCAACTCTGGACTGGATGGGCAACCACCTCTCACCCGGCGGTGATACACGGGTATCTCAAAACACGTCGAGGTTTTCCGGTGAGAAGGTCCAACCCTAGACTAAACTGGTGCAACGAAAACCACGGTGTCACGCAATCCGCTTCAGAGACCCACCAAGAATACAGGCTAAAGCCCTGCGATACTCTGAACCTCTTGTGGTCCTCTCGGGGATCTCGCGTGGACCTGTCAGGGACCACACAGGAGACCACAGGACCTAACGAGGACCACAGGCGTAAATTCAGTATGATCACAGTGCGGTCTTGGTGGTAGAAGCGAACGAAGAAGAAGAAGCTTCTGTCTTCATGTTCTCATACTGCATTTTCTGTATTTGACACGGAAGTTTCTCTTCTGTGTGGTTAAGCACCAGCGTGTATTTGTGCTCGCTGTTTGATGGTGCTCTGGCTAGTCCTGCATCTGGTACTTTCATATCTTGCTTGTTCACATCTGTCAATCAGAGTAATGATTTTCATTCTCTGCTTGCTAGATGTCGGTTCTAAGCCACCGTGGCAAAATAAATACAGCAATACATTTCTGATCTCATGCCTGTCTGCAAGACACTGACTGGTGTATTAACTGCAAAGAACACTGCTAATAGTTGCAAAATGAATTTATACAACTAACCAAAACAGGCTGCATTCAGATGTGCAGTTTCACAAATCTAAAATGATGAAGTACAACAAAATTACATTCAAGAAAAGACTAGTTTTAGTTATAAATATTTAAACTGTCCAGGTGAAGCATCTACACTATTCAACAACACACAAGTACTAACATTATTCAACAACACACAAGTGCTAACATTATTCAACAACACACAAGTGCTAACATTATTCAGCAACACAAAAGTACTAACACTATTCAACAACACAAAAGTACTAACATTATTCAACAACACAAAAGTACTAACACTATTCAACAACACAAAAGTACTAACATTATTCAACAACACAAAAGTACTAACATTATTCAACAACATAAAAGTACTAACATTATTCAACAACACAAAAGTACTAACCTTATTCAACAACACACAAGTACTAGCATTATTCAACAACACAAAAGTACTAACCTTATTCAACAACACAAAAGTACTAACACTATTCAACAACACAAAAGTGCTAACATTATTCAACAACACAAAAGTACTAACATTATTCAGCAACACAAAAGTACTAACACTATTCAACAACACAAAAGTACTAACATTATTCAACAACACACTGGTACTTACATGCGGTTATTCTAAGTACATAAAACCAAATATATAAATGCACAAAAAAGCCACTATAGTAAAGCTGTGATACTGTTTCTACATTTTAAAACTATACTAATTACAAGTGTAACACTCATAACAGCGGCTCCCAAACCTTTTAACGATACTGCCCCTTTGCTTCCTAAGCCATATCTCTACCGCCTTCAATTTCTTTTTTCTACCGCTCAGTTGGTTCTTATGCCATGTACCGCTCCCTTTCCACACACTGCCAATCTGAATCTTCCCAACGCACCCAAGAAGGATGTATAGCGCAGTTTGGGAACCACTGACTCACAAGATAGAAACAGGAACTTACGTGACGCATTCTTCTGGTGCCTTATATCTGCACGTTCTTAACAGTTCTATGACAAAATCAGGGTCAATTCTCTCTTCAACTCTCCGCGCTGTGCCATTCGGGCAGAAGACAGAATGAAGACCTATAACTTCATCAAGGTCTAGTCCATGTAGAAGTGGAACCACAACCTCCGCCCCCAGAGATTCTGTTACACATATGACATCACTAAACTCGGGAACTTGAAGAGCACCTCCTTGTATAAAAAACCTACCCGTCTGAAGGGCAGAAGTTAGACCAATGTTCTCAATAATTCGAATCATTTCATCAACGCCAAGATCACGCAGTAGAATTGGGAGAATGCCATAGTGCACCGTATAATTACTGGCGACCTTGGAGCGAATATTGTCTCGACAGACAGCATCATTTAGTTTCTGGTAGCTGCCAATGCCTACCACATCCAGGGAAGCTATAGCAACTTTCAGGCTGATTTTTTTGATAGAGCATTGCAGCTGTTGAAGCAGTCTAAACACGTCTAGGATACCCTCTAGAGTTAAGCGTTTGTCCAGCTTCATGAGGTCATTTGCATCAATGCCAAGAACAAGATCCAGGCCAAGAACATTAACAAGGGTCAGGAGAATCTGAGAAAGCCTGGAACCTTGAAGAAAGAGAGGGATCCTCGCAGGGCAGGTTATGTTGTGGAGACCAAGAATCTTTTCCAGGGTTTCAGTTTGAAGAAGACTGATAACCGGCGGTGCACCTAACGCTTTGACCAGACACACGATCTCGTCAGTGAACAGACTCCAGCCATTTCTTCGGATAAGATCAATGAGTTCATTGACGCGGTCCTCCACACAAGCAATTTCATTCAGGCCAAGCAAGGTGTCCAAACTAAGACCTTTCAGAAGTTCGAGCACCACGCCGAGGCCTAACTTTTCCAGCAGACAGAGCAGTGTATTTAGTAAATTTCCCAAAAGACCTTCTTTACCTAAAAGGCCACCCAAGAGACCTTCTTTACCTAAAAGGCCACCCAAGAGACCTCCCTCTCCTCCTAAAAGATTGCCCAAAAGAGCACGCTCCTGAATGTTTCCTTCCAGATTGAGCTGGTCTGCATCCGTTTTGTGCAGCAGGGTCAAAAAGCCTGCGAGAACTAGCAGGACAGCGAGCAGTCGCTGCATCTGAAATGAGAACAATAACTGTGTGAAAGACAAAACAGAGACAGAAGATGACTGGCAGAGTGACTGCACAGCTGTCAGGGCCAACAAACCAGAACTGACCAAGACCCTGTGCAGGCTGGTGCACACAGCACTATGTTCAGTCCGGCCACTGGGATAAGGAACTGTTTTTATGTGAACTTTCCCGTCATCGCTGTCATTATCGATATTTTAAGGTTCACTGATTCGGTTTACTTTATACTTGCTGATGCTCGCAGCTACTCTTGTGATTCTCTCATCCTCGATCTTGTAAGAGTCTATCCCTTTCTGTTAATTTCCTCAGTGGCGTCCCGCGTACTTTGAGGATATCAGACTTCAAAAATAAGGTCCATGGTAGAGGCGCCCCCCCCCCAAAAAAAAAAACATGGCTAGTCAGGACATACATTCATCTTGTCCTTGAACTTTTCCAGTTGTATCAGGAAACTCCTTCTCCTAAAGCGTCCCGCACTCATGTAAATAGGAACTGGCCCGGACGTCGCAACAG
This sequence comes from Achatina immaculata, assembly GCA_009760885.1. Taxonomy (NCBI): domain Eukaryota; kingdom Metazoa; phylum Mollusca; class Gastropoda; order Stylommatophora; family Achatinidae; genus Lissachatina; species Lissachatina immaculata. The sequence continues at coordinate 29,986,460 of CM019718.1, forward strand.
TTTGGTGGGAGACAGGGTCGTGTTTCGTCATCATCTGCTCCTTTAGTCCGAGCTTGTTACGCCAACTCTTTGCGAAATCTTTTCTGTAGATATACACGCGGGACAATTTTTAAAAAAAGGATTTATTAGCCAGAAGTCACCTCTAGTCGACACCAGACATTACAGTCCTGAAGATGCAGTATTTTTGCTAGTTTTGCTGTTAAAACTAACCAGGTTTCTTTCACAAAGCTACACATTATTAATTCATGAAGGATTCACCTGCCTTTCCAGTAACTTCACATATTAGATGTTCTGTAAGCCACGCAGCATGAGGCTTAGACTGGCTTAGATCTAGAAAATTGATTTGGTCAAACATGAAATAGACCAGTGTTTCCCAAAGTGGGCGATAGCGCCCCACCCTGTGCGCGTTGGATCGGAATAGCGGGGGGTGGGGTGGGGTTGAGAGAAAATAAAAGAGCAGAAAACTCATCCACATTAAAAGGTGATAAAATAATGCAGAAGGTGAGTTATAAACGTGTTCCGTCATGCTGTTAAACTGGTTTGCTAACAAAGTTTTTAGGTGTGTAATGCATATCCTAGTTGGCCATCGTACGAATATTACATGGAAAGGGGGGGGGGGACGTTGAGGACGTGGCATGGGAGCAGAAGACGACAGCCCGAACAAGCCTGGGAAGCACTGAAGTAGACTGTTCTTCCGATGGGAGATCTCGCAGAACTTGGGAAGAACATCTTATTTTCCAGGCTGGCTCCCTGCATCCAGCCGGACTAAATTCTCAGTTCCGCTTTATGTGAACTACTCTGTCCTTTGATTGGCTACACTCCTACTTCTACATCTTTCCTGCCCTTACTCCATGTTTTCTTCTCTTTTATTACCCAGATGTCACAAATATTTTCTCATATTTTTTGCTTGCAGACAAGAACATCTTTCAGCGCGAGCATTCCATTTATTTCTATCCCTATTCGTGTTCAGAGGTTCCCAAGCGAGGTCCCTTGCCGAACTGGTGCTGTGTTTTTCAGACACAACTCTTCATACTTTTCAATTTGCATCCTCCCCCCCCCGCCCCTTTTTTTTGTTTATTGTCTTTTTTTGCTGTCTAGAGTGTCTGTCTGACCTTGAAGCCGTATTTTCCTCTATGAGGTCACTAAGCTTGCCGGCGGGACTTCGCTGACGTCATTTTTGTTTTTCTGTTTCTCAGCCAACCGTCTTCTGGACAGGTGTATTTTGTCTCTGACTTTGGTGCTCTGACAGGTGTATTAGGTCACTGACTTTCATACTCTGACCAGGTATATTTTGTCTCTGACTTTGGTGTTCTAGCAGGTGTATTTTATCTCTGACTTTGGTGTTCTAGCAGGTGTATTTTATCTCTGACTTTCATGCTCTGGCCAGGTGTATTTTTTCTCTGACTTTGGTGTTCTGGCAGGTGTATTTTGTCTCTGACTTTGGTGCTCTGACAGGTGTATTTTGTCTCTGACTTTGGTGCTCTGACAGGTGTATTTTGTCTCTGACTTTGGTGCTCTGACAGGTGTTTTGTTTCTGACTTTGGTGCTCTGGCCAGGTGTATTTTGTCTCTGACTTTTGTGCTCTGACAGGTGTTTTGTTTCTGACTTTGGTGCTCTGGCCAGGTGTATTTTGTCTCTGACTTTGGTGCTCTGACAGGTGTTTTGTTTCTGACTTTGGTGCTCTGGCCAGGTGTATTTTGTCTCTGACTTTTGTGCTCCGACAGGTGTATTTTGTCTCTGCCTTTCATGCTCTGGCCAGGTGTATTTTGTCTCTGACTTTGGTGCTCTGGCCAGGTGTATTTTGTCTCTGACTTTGGTGCTCTGACAGGTGTATTTTGTCTCTGACTTTGGTGCTCTGACAGGTGTATTTTGTCTCTGACTTTGGTGCTCTGGCCAGGTGTATTTTGTCTCTGACTTTGGTGCTCTGGCCAGGTGTATTTTGTCTCTGACTTTGGTGCTCTGACAGGTGTATTTTGTCTCTGACTTTGGTGCTCAGACAGGTGTATTTTGTCTCTGACTTTGGTGCTCTGACAGGTGTATTTTGTCTCTGACTTTGGTGCTCTGACAGGTGTATTTTGTCTCTGACTTTGGTGCTCTGACAGGTGTATTTTGTCTCTGACTTTGGTGCTCTGGCCAGGTGTATTTTGTCTCTGACTTTGGTGCTCTGGCCAGGTGTATTTTGTCTCTGACTTTGGTGCTCTGACAGGTGTATTTTGTCTCTGACTTTGGTGCTCAGACAGGTGTATTTTGTCTCTGACTTTGGTGCTCTGACAGGTGTATTTTGTCTCTGACTTTGGTGCTCTGACAGGTGTATTTTGTCTCTGACTTTGGTGCTCTGACAGGTGTATTTTGTCTCTGACTTTGGTGCTCTGGCCAGGTGTATTTTGTCTCTGACTTTGGTGCTCTGACAGGTGTATTTTGTCTCTGACTTTCATGCTCTGACAGGTGTATTTTGTCTCTGACTTTCATGCTCTGGCCAGGTGTATTTTGTCTCTGACTTTGGTGCTCTGACAGGTGTATTTTGTCTCTGACTTTGGTGCTCTGACAGGTGTATTTTGTCTCTGACGTTGGTGCTCTGACAGGTGTATTTTGTCTCTGACTTTGATACTCTGACAGGTGTATTTTGTCTCTGACTTTGGTGCTCTGACAGGTGTATTTTGTCTCTGACTTTCGTGCTCTGGCCAGGTGTATTTTGTCTCTGACAGGTGTATTTTGTCTCTGACTTTGGTGCTCTGACAGGTGTATTTTGTCTCTGACTTTGGTGCTCTGACAGGTGTATTTTGTCTCTGACTTTGGTGCTCTGACAGGTGTATTTTGTCTCTGACTTTCATACTCTGGCCAGGTGTCTCTGACTTTCATACTCTGGCCAGGTGTCTCTGACTTTCATGGTTGGAAGCAATGCCCACACTAAGATTTTACGGTTCATGCGCAACATTTTGATCACGTGAGCGAAGATATTCTTTGAAAAAAAAACACTGTTAAGTAGACGTGCATCGTAATGCCAAATTATAGAGTAAACTTCCGAGATCTCACAGAAAAAAAAATGCTGAAAACACTAAGAAATCTCGAAAACAAACTCAGGTAGAGCTACTTTAACACAGAGTAACATCATGAAGTTGAACATTAAAGTAGTAATTTTACTTCATGTTGTGCTATTTTGAGTGGATTATAAAATATCATTCGTGGCACGATTTGTGTGTGTATGTATGTATGTGTGTGTGTGTGCGCGCGCGGGCGGGCAACTTGGGGGGAATTTTGCTTAGAAGGTATCTGTCAGCAAAGTTTCCTTAATTATGGGACATTCTTGTTTTCTGTGATGCCGAAACAGTGCTGAACCTGAACCTAAGTTTCCTTTCATACTTTGTTCCTGTTAGTTCTCTGGTGTTTAACCATCTCTGTCGTCCTCGACGAAAGCATTTTGCCTAAATATTGAATTGTTGCTGACCGGTTTTCATTCCCATGTGCTCGACTTATTATTTACCTCTTCTCTTTTCCTTCATCTTTCTATCTTTTTTTCTTCTTGCCGCTGAACCTATTGCGTGGCTCTGAACACTGCCTGGACAGAATGTAGGAAAATAATGTACAAATACTCACCTTGGCAGGTCTGACTACTTGTGAGTGCTCAGCCAAGCTTACTGACAGATACCACAGAAGTTTATATACCTTGCCAGAACTTAATTACTCGGTAGATCTTGACAGGTTGGAGACAGTTGGTTAAAACTAAGCCCAAAAAAATGCAGTGAGCCGTTGTTCCTGGGGTGGTAGTTATAATCATTATGTTATTGCTGATGTTTTGTTTTTTTTTAAATCATGAATTTTGTGTGAATGTGTGTTACCGAAGTTATATTGTTTTTCGAGAAGTATTGCTAGAAAACTGCTACCAAAAGTTTTGAATTTCTAATATGTCTCAGATGTTTACTGACAAATGGTAAAGTGTCGCAAGCCCCCCCCCACACACACACATACACATACATACATCCGCACCCCCACCTCTGGGTGAATTACTTAGTAGGTTTTTGTGGGGGAGGGGGAGTAGAAGGGGTTTTTTTTGTACTTTGATATCTGTTATTGTATCGTATGAGTTTTATCTATGTCTGTTGTTACGCTAGAAATATGTAGATATTAATAATTACATATTTCATCATTTTTTTCCCCGCCAATTTCAGTATTTCCATTGAACATTTTCTACAATCTCTTTCATGTTTACTTTCAGTTTTTCTTTTTCCATTGGCCGTCTCTCAAATTCGGTTTTCTTTATTTTCAGTTTTTCTATTGGATATTTTCCACATTTTTCTTTCTTGTCCACAGTCAGTTTTTCGACTTCCGTTTCCTTGATTCTTTCTTCAGCATGTAAAGTTTTTGCTCTGAAAGTTTCCTTTATTTCTTCCTTTTTGTTGTTTCAGCTGTGCGGTTTTCTATTGTTTCATCAAGCCACTTTTCTTGCTGCATTCATTTTGTTCTTCATCTCTTCAATTTTCTTCTTGTGCCCCGTTAAATTGTTTCTTCTGTACTATTCCTTATTTGACATGTTAGCTTTTGGCGCTCGCTAAAGTTATTCTCGTTGTTCTAATAAAATGCTTTATTTACATTACAACAGAATTCCTCAATTCTGGAATTCTGTGATTTTATTTAACGTTATAGGGGAGTTAACCATGGATTTATCTTGTATATTGACGTAGTAGTTAGCGCCCTTAGTTTTTTTTAAAGTACAGATCAACTATAGGTCAGTTTGGCACGTTGAAGACCATTTCTTGTCATGTCCAGGCACGGGATTTTTTTTACAGTTTACTAAAGTTAATTAGGATTTGTTTGTTTAAATTGTTATTTTTAGTTACAGAAAAGCTTAAAATATGATTGTTGTTTTCAGTTTATTGTCCAAGGTCATAAACAGGTAATCACGATTTTTATCTTCGGGAAGATGTAGGAATAGGAATTATAGTTCATATTTAAGGACCAAACTCTTACGTATGATAATGATAAGTAGTAGACATTCATTATGATTGAATATTGATTATGTAGAGTTTGACTGAGAAGGATGTTTCACATAAGATGCTAGGATGTGAACTGTTAGTTTTGTTTCCTCATGGATCCAATGTGTAAATTTTTGATGCATCTACGAGTTGTTAGAAATAGTTATAACTGAAGAAATGTGAATTGGTTCTATTTCGATTTTTTAAGGACTTTAAGTCCGATATTTTTGGTGATGTGAAGTTGCAGGTAAGGATCCATGGAATTTTCAGTGAGTTAGTAAGCTGGCTCTTATTCCATCATGTTGAATGCCTGTTTTTCCTAGCTGAGAGTGATTGTTGCCCACTCCCTCCCTACATGGCGAACTAGTTCTCATCGGGAGAGGAGTTGGATTTTTCATCTGTTTACTCAGTTTATTGCTACATCCTCACTTATTCACCACTTATTTTTCCCATAATAAATATATATAATTGCTATTATCAATTTGAGTGTTAATGGTTCTCAAACTGTTGGGATATGTTCGTTCTCATTTACACATTAAAATTCCTCAGATATAATCAGTAGATAGAGGAAGAAAAAGTTGCTCAGTTTATCACTTTGGTGGCGGCTTTACACAATTGCGAAGTACTTTAATTAGTGCCGTGACTTGGCACATACCATACTATACCATTCTATTTTAATTGGCACATACCATACTATACCATTCTATTTTAATTGGCACATACCATACTATACCATTCTATTTTAATTGGCACATACCATACTATACCATTCTATTTTAATTGGCACATACCATACTATACCATTCTATTTTAATTGGCACATACCGTACTATGCCATTCTATTTTAACGTAATCAAGTGTTCTGGATCACTCTGTTCAGTTATTTTTAGTGCCGCATTAATGTCTGTTCAGTGTTTTTCATGACATAATTAAGTGTCCTGCGCAATTCTATTAATTCTTATTTTTATATTTAAAAATGTCTTCCCGCTAATGTCGACGAATGTCACACGAATGGTGTGCGCTGTTTTGTGCTGTTCACATTTATTTTCTCTTATATCTTTCCCGTGCCGTTAAACGTCACACAGGGCTCACAAGGTAGTTTTTCCTCTCTTCGACGACTCTTTCAACCTCATCAAGAGATTTTATGCCTGTTAATTTGGCCTCTCTTAACAGTGTCCTCTTCAGAGTTTCACGCGGTCTGCCTCTTTTTCTTTGGCCTGTTGTGTTCCACTTGATAGCTTGTTTTGGGATTCTCTGATCGTTTATTCTCATCACGTGACCAACATATGTCCATCTTCTTTTTCTGATCACCCATGAGACTGGTTGCTGTTCAGTCATCTGTCTTATCTCTGCGTTGTTCTTGAATTCGTTCCACTTGATGCCGAGTATTTTCCTTAGGCATTTGTTTTCAAAAGAGTCTAATTTCTTGTCTAGTTCTTTAGTTGTTTTCTAGCTTTCGCATGCATCAATGAGGGTGGATATTACATTTGAATTGGATAGTCTTAACTTGGTTTTTGTGCTTATAACTTTTGAGTTCCATATGTTCTCAAGATTCTTGAAGATCGATGCTGCTTTTGCAATTCTGATTCTAACTTCCTTTCTGGTGTCACCATCCTGGTCTATATAGCTGCCAAGGTATGCAAAATTGTTCACTTCTTTAATATCTGTCCCTTCTACGTGTGTTTTTCCATTTTGAATAATGAGAATTTTCATTATTTTTGTTTTGTCCTTGTTAATTTCAAGTCCTATTTTGCTAGCCAGTGAAGACAGGATATCTGTTTTTTCTTGCATGGAATTCAAATTGTTACTGATAAGAGTTATGTCATCAGCAAAATCAAGATCTTCTAGTTGGGTCCCATGTACCTAGTCAATACCCGTGTTACCTGCGCAGCATTTTTTCATTATAAAGTCTATTGTAATCCCAAAAAGTAAAAGAGACAGTATACATCCTTGTTTCACACCTGTTTCAATCTGGAACCATTCACGCATCCCTTCTTCTGTTTCGACTGCACAAACATATCCATTGTATAAGTCCTTAATGATGTTGACAGTTTTAGATGGTATTCTATATAGACATAAAATTCTCCATAATGAATTTCTGTGTATGCTATCAAATGCCTTTTAAAGTCTATGAAGTTCAGTATTAATGGTTTGTGCTTTTCAATATATTCTTCAAGTATTATTCTGAGAGTAAAGATCTGGTCGAGACAGCTTCTCGCTTTTCGAAATCCTCCTTTTTCTTCTCTCATTGCTGTATCCACTATATCTTTAAGTCTATTCAAAATGACCTTGCAAAATACTTTTGACACAACTGATATTAAGGTTACTCATCTCCAATTGTTACAATCACTAAGGACTTATAAGGGTCAGGAAAAATCACATAGTAAGAGGAGGGAATATCACATAGTAAGAGGAGGGAATATCACATAGTAAGAGGAGGGAATATCACATAGTAAGAGGAGCAAATATCACATGGTAAGAGGAGCAAATATCACATAGTAAGAGGAGGGAATATCACATAGTAAGAGGAGGGAATATCACATAGTAAGAGGAGCAAATATCACATAGTAAGAGGAGGGAATATCACATAGTAAGAGGAGGGAATATCACATAGTAAGAGGAGGGAATATCACATAGTAAGAAGAGGAAATATCACATAGTAAGAGGAGGGAGTATCACATAGTAAGAGGAGCAAATATCACATAGTAAGAGGAGGGAATATCACATAGTAAGAGGAGCAAATATCACATAGTAAGAGGAGGGAATATCACATAGTAAGAGGAGGGAATATCACATAGTAAGAGGAGGGAATATCACATAGTAAGAGGAGGGAGTATCACATAGTAAGAGGAGCAAATATCACATAGTAAGAGGAGGGAATATCACATAGTAAGAGGAGGGAATATCACATAGTAAGAAGAGGGAATATCACATAGTAAGAAGAGGGAATATAACAAATAGTAAGAAGAGCAAAGATCATATAGTTAATAAAAAGAGCAAAATATCACATAGTAAGAGGAAGAAAAAAATCACATAATAATAAGAGCAAAGATTGTACAATAAAAAAAATAATAACAAGAAAATTCACACAGCCGGTGAGAAGAGCTACGAGGGCCATACCGAAAGTCGTGAGCAAAATTTTTTTTTAAATCAGAATTTATAGATAGAGAAAATATAAGTGTATCAGCTTAAACTGCATCCTTTGCACTTCGTGTAAAAGTCACATGACGTCACCATCATGTATCACATAATCACGCGGAGCAGAAACAAAATAGCGGGTGCTGAAGTTTCGTTTCGTCAGCGTGCTGTTATTGAGTTCCTCGTTAAAGAGGAAATCCCCGCTGCTGAAATTCACCAAAGACTTCAACTTTCTTATGGAGATGTGTGTATGGGTGCTAGCAGTGTTAGGAGGTGGATGAAACATTTCAAAGATGAAAACACGAGCATCCAAGATATGCCTCACAGCGGTAGCCCTCGAACTGCCTCCACTGAATGCAACGTAGAAAGGGTTGACGACATCATTAAAGAAGACAGACTGTCACAGTATCTGAAGTCGCTGTAAATCTTGGAATAGGACACAATGCAGCACAGGAAATGATTGAACACTAGGCTATAGAAAAGTTTGTGCTCGGTAGGTCCCACATTTGTTGACTGAAGATCACAAACCTGTGAGAAAAACCTTCACTCAACTGCGGAAATTCAGAAAATAGGCTGGGAAATTCTTCCACACCCTGCTTCGGTCAGCTGGAAAGGAATTCTACCGGGAGGGTATTTTCAAACTTGCAGAGCGATGGGGAAAATGTATACAGAGAAATGGAGATTATGTTGAAAAGTGAAGAGAAATATGCACTTTAAGGTGATACATTTATATTTTATCTACCTATAAATTCTGATTTTAAAAAATTGCTCCCGACTTTCGGTATGACCCTCGTATAATCACATAATCAGTAAGAGGAGTAAAGATCATAAAAGTAAAAAAGGGAGCAAAGATCACAAAGTCAGAAAGGGGAGCAAAGATCCCATGAAAGGAGGAAGCAAAGATCACATAGTGAGTAAGAGTAGCAAGAATCACATAGTCAGTAAGAGGAGCAAGAATCACATAGTCAGTAAGAGCAGCAAGAATCACATAGTCAGTAAGAGCAGCAAGAATCACATAGTCAGTAAGAGTAGCAAGGATCACAGGCAGTAAGAGTAGCAAGGATCACAGGCAGTAAGAGTAGCAAGGATCACATAGTCAGTAAGAGTAGCAAGAATCACATAGTCAGTAAGAGTAGCAAGAATCACATAGTCAGTAAGAGTAGCAAGAATCACATAGTCAGTAAGAGTAGCAAGAATCACATAATCAGTAAGAGGAGCAAGAATCACATAGTCAGTAAGAGTAGCAAGAATCATATAGTCAGTAAGAGTAGCAAGAATCATATAGTCAGTAAGAGTAGTAATGATCACAGTCAGTAAGAGTAGCAAGAATCACATAGTCAGTAAGAGTAGCAAGAATCACATAGTCAGTAAGAGTAGCAAGAATCACATAGTCAGTAAGAGTAGCAAGAATCACATAGCCAGTAAGAGTAGCAAGAATCACATAGTCAGTAAGAGTAGTAATGATCACAGTCAGTAAGAGTAGCAAGAATCACATAGCCAGTAAGAGAAAAAAAAACAACCACTACGAAGAAGCAGAAGTCATACTGGCAGCAAGAGGAAGGCCACATAAACATGGAGAAAGGGAAAGGAGAGAATATACTTAATTAAACATCGAAAAGAAGCGGAGGTGAAGGTCGTACGAACAGCAAGAAGGAGGAAAGGTGAGGTACACGAACAGCAGAACGACATCACTGTCAAGTTCCCTGCACGATTTTGTTATCCTGGTCAAGGCCATTAAAAAAAAAAAGACAAGAACTGAAAATAAGTTTAATTATGCCTCGAAATAACCGGCAGCCAACACTTTCCGCCATATTTTACGGTTAATTTTAACTCCACGTGTCGAAAGTTCTTTTTGCGTTTCAAATGTTTTCCAGCAAACCAGACCAGCGTTGATAAAGTAATATTACGACATGTTAAAAAATACGAGGAGAACAGGGTGAAAAAAAATGACACGGTTTTCGCCAAAATATTGGCTTGTTTGGTTCTAATTACAGATATATGTGTTCCTAGTGTTACAATAATCTAATTACACGCGCAACGAGAACTTTCAATCAAAATATTCGTTTCAGTTCATGTAGAAAAGATGTGTTAATAGCGAGTATCAAGCTGCAGATGTAAGTGAATATAAACCGCCTCTCGCCATTTTCAGCATACAACAGAACGTCTCTGCACTGGCGCTGTGCTTTTACTGGTCTCTAGATCAACAATGGTTAGTCTTCTAATATTCCTCAGTTGCGTTCCATTAAACAATGCTATGTGATGACTTAAAAAAAAATTACTTAACATCCAGTACAAATGTAAGAGTTTTGTAAAACTTAATACTTAATAGCAATGTTATAGTTTTATGCCTGTAGTTACTTTGTTGTTGCTGTTTCTCTTATTAACAGTACAATGATAATTTTCTTTTGCTGAAGGTACGGCATCTGCTTGTGGCTGTCTTCCTTGCCGCCGCGTTGGCTCTTTGCACCGAAAGCAAAACTTCTGACGCTGAGAAAAGACAGCTCACTGATCTCCTCGGCAATTTAGGGAATCTCTCGCCAGATCTCCTCGGTAATTTAGGGAATCTCCGTGCAGGTCTCCTCGGCGGTGAGCAAGGGAATCCTCTTGCGGGTGTTCTGGGCGGTGCAGGTAATCTTCTCTCTGGAGGTGCTGCTGGCCGTCCTCAGGGAGGCAGCGGGGGTCAGGGTGGCCTTCTTGGAGGCCTCCTAGGCCCAGATCTTCTTGGAGGCCTCCTTGGTCCAAATGGCTTGTTGGGTGGCCTGGTTGGCGGTCTTCTGGAGGCAGTTGATCAGCTTTTGCAAGAACTTATTAAAACTCTAGAAGGAATCGATCCAGGCGATAAAGAGTAAGTAACGATCTTTTTTTTTTAAACAAATCACCAGCACGAGCTCACAGAAAGCAGAAGACATTAATGATACTATAATTAGACTGACAATTTACAGAAACCTCTGAAGTATTCGATTCAGATTTGTATTCAGCCGAATTATGACGAAATTCGAATTGTTTTTGCTTGTCATAATATTACATTAGTATTATCTCGAATAATTAGACAAGTGCTCCCCTCCTCGCGGACTGTTCAAAACTGACTTTTTTTCAGAAAACGTTTTGTTTATTGCAGTTTTTATCAATCTGTGGAGTTTTTTTAATCATACTCTAAATTTGTCATCCATCCATCCATCCATCCATCCATCCATCTATCCATCCATCCATCCATCCATCCATCCATCCATCCATCCATCCATCCATCCATCCATCCATCCATCCATCCAATCTTTCTTTCTTTCTTTCTTTTCATTGATTTCTAAAATGACTTAATTTTCCCACTTTCTTTAGTGAAGGTGATGTTTTCTGAAAGTGATGGTGACATGGACATGCCATCAACATTTCAGAAGACTTTCTACATTCTTAGGGTACAAATGTAACTTTGACAGAGAAAAGAACACTTGCCACAGTCAGTAGACAGTAACTTTGACAGAGAAAAGAACACTTGCCACAGTCAGTAGACAGTAACTTTGACAGAGAAAAGAACACTTGCCACAGCCAGTAGACAGTGACCTTGACAGAGAAAAGAACACTTGCCACAGCCAGTAGACAGTAACTTTGACAGAGAAAAGAACACTTGCCACAGCCAGTAGACAGTAACTTTGACAGAGAAAAGAACACTTGCCACAGCTAGTAGACAGTAACTCATACTACAACATGGATGCAGTAGAAAATGGCCTGATGTACTACATCAGGTATATGAGGAATCGACCAGTTCCTGGAAGTGATGGAGCTTGCAATAACATGCTTACCTCCACTCCTGGAAGTGATGGAGCTTGCAATAACCCGCGTGCCTTCACTCCTAGAAGTGATGGAGCTTGCGAAGAAGTGCTTTCCATTACTCCTGGAGGTGTACAAAGTCACTAAGATCCACTATAGTTCCACGAATTGTCTCCCATCAGAATCGTCGTCATTATGTTAACTTCAAAGATTTCAAGAACTTGGATTGTTTCTGTTGAGTATATGCTTCACATGTTTGATATTTTTACCTGCAGATTATGTCGCTAGCAACTCAGTGTATACAAACAAAGCACATCACCAACACTTGCTTCTAACAGTAAACACAGAAATGCCACATCTTTTCGTTTAGCCTGTTATTCATAACTGACTGAGCTTGTCGATGTTTTCTGTTTCAAGTGCCGTGAAGGGGAAACTAGACAAAGAGGCAATAAACGACGTGTGTCCAACCTGCCCTCTGATCCCAGACGCCGCCACCAAGAAGAGCTGTTTAGAATACTGCCTTGAGAACCGCTGGAGCTATAATGTGACCGTAATGTAAGGTAATTATAATGTGACTCTTCTTACATCATCCATCCTTCCCGTGCCGTTAAACGTCACATAGTGCTCACATGGCAGTCTGCCAAGTTTTCCTGTTTTCGGCGAGTCTTTCAACCTCATCAAAAGATATTATGCCCACGAAAATGGCCTCTCTTAACAATGTCCTCTTTAGAGTTTCACGTGGTCGACATCTTTTTCTTCGGCCTGTTGTGTTCCACTTGATGACTTGTTTTGAGATTTTCTGACTGTTTCTTCTCGTCACGTGATCGACATACGTCCATTTTCTTTTTCTGATCACCCATTAGACAGGTTGTTGTTTGCTTATCTGTCTTATCTTTGCATTGTTCTTAAATTTGTTCCACTTTATACCGAATAGTTTCCTTAGTCATTTGTTTTCAAAAGAGTCTAATTTCTTGTCTTTCTTTAATTTATTTCCAGCTTTCGCATGCATAAATGAGGGTGAATATTACATTCGAATTAGAATTCACGATTCTTGAAGTTTCAATGGTGCTTTTGCTATTCTAATTCTAACTTCCTTTCTGGCGTCACCATCCTGGTCTATTGTAGCTGCAGAGATATGCGAACTTGTTCACTTCTTCAACAGCTGTTCCTTCTACGCATATTTTTCCTTCGTGATTAATGTGAACTTTCATTATTTTTTGTTTTTCCCTTGTTAATTTCAAGTCCTATTTTACTAGTCAGTGAAGACAGGGTATCTGTTTTTCCTTGCATGGAATTCAAATTGTCACTGATAAGAGTTATGTCATCTGCAAAATCAGGATCTTCTAGTTGGGTCCCATGTACCCACTAAATGCCTGTTTTACCTGTGGAGCATTTCTTCATTATCAAGTCTATGGCAATTCCAAAAAGCAAGGGAGATAACATATAATCTTGTTTCACGCTTGTTTCAGTCTGGAACCATTCGCCCATTCCTTCTGTGTTGATTGCACAAACATATCCATTGATCCTCTCTCTCTCTCTCTGAACCTTAAGTGCCCAGGGCACATGGGGCTTCCGCAAGGGTTTTCCACAAATGCCTGTCTTTCGCCTTTTTTTCTGCTCTTGCCCAGGTGAGCCCTCTATTGCTCAACATCCTTTCTGTTGTTCTTCTCCATGTCTCTTTTGGTCTACCCTTACTTCTGCTCCCCTGTGGTGTCCATCTTAGTGCTATTTTTGGTAGTGAGTTGTCAGTCATTCGGAGCACATGTCCCAACCATCGCCAGCGTCTTTCCTCAATAATTGTTGTCAGTGGTTTCATCTGCATTTCTGCCAATAAGATGTTATTTCTTATGGTGTTTGGCCAAAATATTTTTTTAATTCTACGTAAACATTTAGTCTGGAAAGAGTTCAACTTGTTTTCTATGGTTTTGGTGATTTTCCAGCATTCACTTCCATAGAGTAGTATACTTAGAACATTACTCTTAAATATCCTGATTTTCATATTTATGCTTAGTTTATTTGATTTCCATATATTCTGTAGCATTGCAAAAGCCTGGTTTGCTCTAGTAAGTCTGCTGTTGATGTCCTCTGTGCTGTCTCCATTTTCTACTACTCTGCTGCCAAGGTATACAAATTCGTTGACCTCCTCCACTAACTTGTTATCTACTCTGAGTACATTTCTGTTGTTCACATTTTGCTTCATTAACTTTGTCTTTCCTACGTTGATCTTTAGTCCTATGTTGTTTGCATTCTGGGTTAACTTGTTTATTTTATCTTGCATATCTTTGTGCCATTGATCCTAGTGTAAGGTAATTATAATGTGACTATCTCTCTCCCTCCCTGAACTTTAAGTGCCCAGGGCACATGGGGCTTCCGCAAGTGATTTCCACAAATGCCTGTCATTTGCTTTTTTTCTGCTCTTGCCCAGGTGAGCCCTCTATTGCTTAACATCCTCTCTGTTGTTCTTCTCCATGTCACTTTTGGTCTACCCTTACCTCTGTTCCCCTGTGGTGTCCATCTTAGTGCTATTTTTGGTATTGAGCTGTCAGTCATTCGGAGCACGTGTCCCAACTATCCCCAGCGTCTTTCCTCAATATTTGCTGTCAGTGGCTTCATCTGCATTTCTGCCAACAAGATATTATGTTTTATGTAATGGCTAAAATATTTTTCTAATTCTTCGTAAACATTGAGTATGGAAAGAATTCAGCTTATTTTCTATGGTTTTGGTGATTTTCAAGCATTTACTTCCATGGAGTAGTATACTTAGAACATTACTCTTAAATATCCTGATTTTCGTATTCATGGTTAGTTTTTTTTTTTAGATTTCTTTATAGTCTTTATAGTCTGCAGCATTGCAAAAGCCTGGTTTGCTCTAGTAAGTCTGCTGTTATGTCTTCTGTGCTGTCTCCATTTTCTACTACTCTACTGCCAAGCTATACAAATTCTTTGACCTCCTCCACTGACTTGCTATCTACTCTGAGTACATTTCTGTTGTTCACATTTTGCTTCATTAACTTTGTCTTTCCTACGTTGATCTTTAACTGTATTGTAAGGTAATTACAATGCAACTGTAGTGTAACGTAATTAAAAAGTATCAGCAGTGTAAGGCAATCATATTGTAGCTCTTGTGGAAGGTAATGGTAATGTAAACCTAGTGTAAGGTGATTATAATGTAACATAATGTAAGGTAATCATTAACTTCCTATTAGTCTAAATATTTGAAATATTGCGAAAGGACTGAAATTATATTTTAATGAATGAACTGAAAGTTATCAAATAATAAATTTATAATAATAAGTTTGTGTAATTTGCATAAGATAATCAATGAAGATTTTCATGGACAAAAGATGAAATATACGGAAGCTAAACTATGTGTAGCAGTTCATAGTTACCAGCATCTAATTTTACAACATTGTTACTTCCTGCAGAATTTAAAACATGATTTCCAGTGTTTAATTTTACGATTAAGACCGTTGCTGCAGTTCATGCTTCCAAGTGTCTAATTTTACGATACTGTTAGTACCTATAATTCATGCTTCCAACTGTCTAATTTTACGATACTGTTAGTACCTATAATTCATGCTTCCAACTGTCTAATTTTACGATACTGTTAGTACCTATAATTCATGCTTCCAAGTGTCTAAGTTTACGATACTGTTAGTACCTATAATTCATGCTTCCAACTGTCTAATTTTACGATACTGTTAGTACCTATAATTCATGCTTCCAAGTGTCTAATTTTACGATACTGTTATTACCCATAACTCATGCTTTCAAGTGTTTAATTTTACGATACTGTTATTACCCATAACTCATGATTCCAAGTGTCTAATTTTACGATACTGTTATTACCCATAATTCATGCTTCTAAGTGTCTAAGTTTACGACATTGTTCGTTAATCTTTCTTTTTCAGCAGGAAATCTTTCTGAGCAGTCCCAACTTCTGATAGCTGCACACCGGACACAGTTTCTGATAGCTGCATATTGGACACAGTTCGTGGCATTCCTGATCTTATATTTGGTTTATATTTAGTCCATCGCTCACAAATAATTTATGCTTATTATGATCCAGACATTAAGTTTAGTTTTAAAATGTAAAAGAAAAAAAAATGCGCTTCTGTTTATAACAATCCTGTCTTTTCAATTTTTAGAACTTTTGTTTAGGAATCAAAACAGGTATGTTTTATAACAATTTAACATAATATTTAGCCTACAAACTTCAAAACGTATATGTCTGTCACCTTCATTACCTTGTGTTTAGGTTATAAATGTGTTTTTTTTAACCAATTAGTCTGTAACCAGGAGGACACTGGTTCTGTTTCTAGCTTGGTTCAGTGAGCAGCAATCTTATGTGCGGAATTAAACTTCGCTTTCAGAAGAGTGTACTGTTTTTGAGTGCTCTGTTTTTGTTTGATGTTACAAAATCTGTGAGAATGTTGCAAGTTTGATTCACAATCTGAATGATGGAGAGAAAGGAGCTTTACTTGTGGGGGAAAACTACCACTATAAACGATATTTCGACTGTAAGGTCTTCATCAGATTAAAGCTATTTGAGAAACAAAAAAAAAAACAAACAAACAAAAAACAAAAACACCATCATTATGTGCTATGTTGGCACACACTGCAGTTATGTCTCTCCACAGAACGCAATTTTTGACATTTTTTCCTCATTAGCTCAAGCTGGTGACTGTCATCAGTCCGTTCCGAATCTTGTCTCCTACATTCCTCTGACTCTATTCCCATTTATTATCAGACTATTCTGAATCTTATCTCATGCTTCCTCTTACTACATTCCTATTTATCATCAGACTATTCTGAATCTTATCTCATGCTTCCTCTGACTCTATTCCCATTTATCATCACACTATTCTGAATCTTATCTCATGCTTCCTCTGACTCTATTCCCATTTATCATCACACTATTCTGAATCTTATCTCTTGGCGTTCTCTGACTCTATTCCCATTTATCATCAGACTATTCTGAATCTTCTCTCTTGGCTTTCTCTGACTCTATTCCCATTTATCATCAGACTATTCTGAATCTTATCTTCTGCCTTCCTCTGGCTCTACTCTCATTTATCTTCACACTATTCTGAATCTTATCTTCTACCTTCCTCTGGCTCTACTCTCATTTATCTTCAGACCGTTCTTTAATTAATAAAGCTGCTCCTGCTTTTTTCATAGTTTATACATTTTCACATTCTTCTCAAACTGTCGCTAAAACTACATCACACGCCCAGATAAACGACGTCCAGGCGAGTATGGAGCGTCTTAAATGCTCTAGACAGTAACTGTCATGTTGTCAGGACAGTGTCCAGAGAATACATGAGAAAAGTCAACAAACCAACAGAATAGAAAACTTTGCATCGATGAACAACCTTAATCAGGGGAGACAAACACATAAATAGAACGTACAAGGCTTTAAATCGTAACTAAATTAGATACACCAATGATACTGTCCTTCCATCAAACAGCTCAGAAGGAGTGCATCACTTGATTCTCTCCACTAAAAGACACAGCGAAGCTCAGAACATCATTTTAAATACAAAAAAAAAGTAAAAAGTAATGATAGCTGACAAAATGAGCAATCCAAAATTACACTGGATCACGAAAAGCTGGAAAACGTAAATAAATGTGAAGATCTAGTTTCAGTCATCCCCACCACCATTGCTGAAAGGAAGACTAGCCGTTGCATCACAGACATTAGCGCAAATGAAGAGCCCGTGACAATGTACAACAAGAAAATAAACTTATGTTTACTAAGAACTTACATACTCCCAGTGGCAACATACGGATGTGAAACATGGACACTTAACAAATCACTAGAAAAGAGATAACAAAATTTGAAATGAAATGTTACAGAAGGCGACTTAGAATATCATGGATAGAACGAAATGAAATAGATACTGGTGGGATTAGGTGTCACAGAAGACTGGCTCATAACCACCATAACAATTAGAAAGCTGAGATACTTCAGCCACATCACGAGGCAGAATAGCTCGGAGAGGCTGATGGTAGAAGACGTAGCTGCAGATGGACACGAGAAAGTCTGAATATGTTCTTGCGAGACACTGGTCAACTTGCTTAAGACCGCTTTGCATCCAGGGAGGTAGTGAGATGGACAACGTTCTGGAAAGGACACGTCACATGAAGAAGAAAAAGAATAACTATATAATTATTTTTAATGGCAATAATTACATCAAAAGGAAATATGTTTAAAAAGACGTTTAGCTGTCAAAATGACCATTGAATGACAAGGAGACATAAAGTAAGAGT
This sequence comes from Achatina immaculata, assembly GCA_009760885.1. NCBI lineage: Eukaryota > Metazoa > Mollusca > Gastropoda > Stylommatophora > Achatinidae > Lissachatina > Lissachatina immaculata. Next base: position 30,004,603 of record CM019718.1, read on the forward strand.
GATCGCAGAGTGAAAAAGAGACTGAAAGTGATCACTGAGTGACAAGGAGATATAAAATGAGAGTGATCATTGAGTGACAAGGAGATATAAAATGAGAGTGATCATTGAGTGTCAGAGAGACATAAAATGACAGTGATCATTGAGTGTCAGAGAGACATAAAATGACAGTGATCATTGAGTGTCAGAGAGACATAAAATGACAGTGATCACTGAGTGTCAGAGAGACATAAAATGAGAGTGATCATTGAGTGACAAAGAGACATAAAATGAGAGTGATCATTGAGTGACAAAGAGACATAAAGCGACAGTGATCACAGAGTGACAGGGAGAAGTAAAGTGAGAGTGATCATTGAGTGACAGAGACATACGGTGAATGATACAAAATGCAGCTTAAAACAAGAACATAAAACACTGTGCTGACATCCAGAAACAGCGTTCACTGCAACATAGAAAAGTTGTCAGCGTTCACTGTAACATAGAAAAGTTGTCAGCGCTCACAGCAACATAGAAAAGTTGTCAGCGCTCACAGCAACATAGAAAAGTTGTCAGCGCTCACAGCAACATAGAAAAGTTGTCAGCGCTCACAGCAACATAGAAAAGTTGTCAGCGTTCACTGCAACATAGAAAAGTTGTCAGCGCTCACAGCAACATAGAAAAGTTGTCAGCGCTCACAGCAACATAGAAAAGTTGTCAGCGCTCACAGCAACATAGAAAAGTTGTCAGCGCTCACAGCAACATAGAAAAGTTGTCAGCGCTCACGAAGACAATACATGACACAACATATGTCTGGCGCAGAAGAGCTCACAGACAAGTTTGTGTGAGGTACTTATTGGGCAGAAGAAGAGCTCACAGACAAGTTTGTGTGAGGTACTTATTGGGCAGAAGAAGAGCTCACAGACAAGTTTGTGTGGGGTACTTAATGGGGAGAAGAAGAGCTCACAGACAAGTCTGTGTGGGGTACTTAATGGGCAGAAGAAGAGCTCACAGACAAGTTTGTATGGGGTACTTAATGGGCAGAAGAAGAGCTCACAGACAAGTCTGTGTGGGGTACTTAAGAGGCAGAAGAAGAGCTCACAGACAAGTTTGTGTGGGGTACTTAATGGGCAGAAGAAGAGCTCACAGACAAGTCTGTGTGGGGTACTTAATGGGCAGAAGAAGAGCTCACAGACAAGTTTGTGTGGGGTACTTAATGGGCAGAAGAAGAGCTCACAGACAAGTTTGTGTGGGGTACTTAATGGGCAGAAGAAGAGCTCACAGTAAATGTATGACAGAGCACACAGAGAACTCAGATTAAAATTATGACAGATCACACAGAGAGCTCAGAGTAATGTTATGACAGAGCAAACAGAGAGCTCAGATAAAATCATGACAGAGCATACAGAGCGCTCATAGTGAAAGTATGACAGGGCAAACAGAGAGTTCATAGTAAAGTTTGACAGAGCATACATAGCGCCCATAGTGAAAGTATGACAGAGCACACAGAGAGCTCAGAGTAAAGTTATGACAGAGCATACAGAGCTCAGAGTAAAGTTATGACAGAGCATACAGAAAGCTCAGAGTAAAGTTATGACAGAGCATACAGAGAGCTCAGAGTAAAGTTATGACAGAGCATACAGAGAGCTCAGAGTAAAGTTATGACAGAGCATACAGAGAGCTCAGAGTAAAGTTATGACAGAGCATACAGAGAGCTCAGAGTAAAGTTATGACAGAGCATACAGAGAGCTCAGAGTAAAGTTATGACAGAGCATACAGAGAGCTCAGAGTAAAGTTATGACAGAGCATACAGAGAGCTCAGAGTAAAGTTATGACAGAGCATACAGAGAGCTCAGAGTAAAGTTATGACAGAGCATACAGAGAGCTCAGAGTAAAGTTATGACAGAGCATACAGAGAGCTCAGAGTAAAGTTATGACAGAGCATACAGAGAGCTCAGAGTAAAGTTATGACAGAGCATACAGAGAGCTCAGAGTAAAGTTATGACAGAGCATACAGAGAGCTCAGAGTAAAGTTATGACAGAGCATACAGAGAGCTCAGAGTAAAGTTATGACAGAGCACACAGAGAGCTCAGAGTAAAGTTATGACAGAGCACACAGAGAGCTCATAGTGAAGGTATGACAGGGTAAACAGAGAGCTCATAGTGAAGGTATGACAGGACAAACAAAGAGCTCATAGTGAAGGTATGACAGGACAAACAGAGAACTCATAGTGAAGGTAAGACTTAATCAAGAAGATGGAAGAATGACAGGAAACGAAACATCCAAAACTGATAAGTCGTGAGCCGTGAACCTCAGATCAGATTCAAGACATTCGCACGCGTCTTATTCTGCGGTCCTGATATACTGACGTGTAAGCAGTGCATCATTTGGGGTATAAGAGTAGATATCTTAGAACAGAATACATCTTTGTGGAGGTGATAGTGCGTCCCAAATCACAGCTAGAACACATCTTTGTGGAGGTGATGGTGCGTCCCAAATCACAGCTAGAACACATCTTTGTGGAGGTGATGGTGCGTCCCAAATCACAGCTAGAACACATCTTTGTGGAGGTGATAGTGCGTCCCAAATCACAGCTAGAACACATCTTTGTGGAGGTGATGGTGCGTCCCAAATCACAGCTAGAACACATCTTTGTGGAGGTGATGGTGCGTCCCAAATCACAGCTAGAACACATCTTTGTGGAGGTGATAGTGTGTCCCAAATCACAGCTGTCATAATCTTATGTAGGAAAGTTTTCAATGCTGACTCAAACATTTCAGAGTATACGGGAATAATTAAGCTTCTGGAACCATTTCAACGTTTCTTCCTGGTTTTTCCGGCCTGGTAGCATAGTGTTGGACTGCCAAGCCCTCGTAGAGACAAATACGGCAATAAAGTACCACATTCAATGATTCATGTGGTTCACGGTACCACATTCAATGAACCACATGGTTTGAACTCACAATTCAGTTACACTTATCATTCCCCTCTTCCACAATCATATTCCTTCTGCACTAAGTTCCATTCCGTTCTCATTTGTAGCACGTAGTTCAGAACCTCCTTACAACATCAGATTACAACCCCTCTGCACCAACTATAATCATCTATTCCACCTTCTCCCGGCTAGATTACCATCGTATCACTATCTCCCCTTTTCACAGTCCCACCCCACCCCCACCCCACCCCCCCATTTACGACCCATCTATCACACATCACAAGTCTCCATTTAAACATTCTCTACATTCCACCACACGCACTTCCAAACACAGCTTCTTACAAGTCATAAGCAAGTGCTCCATTTATTTATTCTGTTTTTTTTTTCACTCTTGCTTTTTACATAGCATTCGTCTGAAATTATATTTTATCTACTTTCTCTATTCTTTGTCCTATGTGTTTTTGTATGATTAAGGTTCACACCGAAATGTCACAACTGTGTACTCGTTAAGTAATAAAGCTGTTCCTACTTTCTTTCTAGTTTATACATTTTGTTATCACAGCTTTACTGCAGTGGCTTCGTGTATAGTTGTATACTTAGTTTTATATGTGCTATAGATAATGGACAGCAAAAATAACTAATGAAGAATGTATGAGAAGAGCTGGAGAGACAAAAAACCTTGTCAAAAAGATAAGAGAGAGAGACAATGTACTTTCATAGGACATGCAATGAGAAGAGGGGGCATTGAAAATATTATAACAACAGGAAAATAGAGGGAAGAAGATCAAGAGAAATGATACTGGACAGTCTGACGGGATGGTGTGAGAGAAGATCACCAACTGAGCTGATGGCCTGCATGAAGGATCGGATACTCTGGAGAAGCATAATAGCCAATGCCAGTCGGCACGGCACATGATGATGATGATGATGATGATGATGATGATAGATAGATAGATAGATAATGTAGCAACGCAACTTCCAGATAATAAGGGCACCTAATTCAGCCATTACATTACCACAAAATATCCTCAATTATTTTTCAGCAGTTTCCAAATGGCCCTCCATCAATCAATCAAGTGCCGTGCCGCGTGGCGTAGACGATCATTTCTCTCCACAATTCCCTGTCTTTAGACTTGATTATGAGATCCGCCGGTGACTTTCTTCCTAGCCACACTGATAACCCATCCGGTAACTTTTCTCTCTGTCTTCCTTTGTCTCTTCTTCTCTCAGTTTTTACAGTTGCCACAGTGTGTTCCAATTTTCCTCTTCTCAGAAAATGTCCTACGAATCTCGGTTGTCTGCCTCTGGTCTTTGCTGTAATGTGCCTTTTAACTCTAGCCTCTCTTATGACTTCTTCGTTGGTTTTCTTAGCTGTCCATGGTACCTTCAACATCCTTCTTATGAACCACATTTCCATGGAAATCTCTATGGTTTTTCTATAATATTTTCGTTATGGCTCTCTTTAAACAAGAGATAGAGACAAGTAAGAGTTCTAGATGGTTTCCTTATAGAGTTCTAGATGGTGTCCTTATAACACTGTCATTGTAGCTCTCTACAAGTAAGATATAGAGTTCTAGATAGCTTCCTTATAATACTGTCGTTGTAGCTCTCCACAAGCAAGATCTCTCTCTCTCTCTGAACCTTAAGTGCCCAGGGCACATGGGGCTTCCACAAGGGTTTTCCACAAATGCCTGTCTTTCGCCTTTTTTTCTGCTCTTGCCCAGGTGAGCCCTCTATTGCTCAACATCCTTTCTGTTGTTCTTCTCCATGTCTCTTTTGGTCTACCCTTACTTCTGCTCCCCTGTGGTGTCCATCTTAGTGCTATTTTTGGTAGTGAGTTGTCAGTCATTCGGAGCACATGTCCCAACCATCGCCAGCGTCTTTCCTCAATAATTGTTGTCAGTGGTTTCATCTGCATTTCTGCCAATAAGATGTTATTTCTTATGGTGTTTGGCCAAAATATTTTTTTAATTCTACGTAAACATTTAGTCTGGAAAGAATTCAACTTGTTTTCTATGGTTTTGGTGATTTTCCAGCATTCACTTCCATAGAGTAGTACACTTAGAACATTACTCTTAAAACAAGCAAGATATAGAGTTCTAGATGGTTTCCATATAACACTGTCATTGTAGGTCTCTATAAGTAAGATATAGAGTTCTAGATAGTTTCCTTATAACACTGTCATTGTAGGTCTCTAAAAGTAAGATATAGAGTTCTAGATGGTTTCTCGTTATAGCTCTCTACATGTAAGATATAACATCCTAAGGTAATCTTCTACAGCTTGTGAAAGATATTGCGGGTGCCATTTATCCAAGTTGATCTCTGGAGCGGTTTTGCTTAAATCTGGGCCCCTGCTGTTGGCACATCTTTATAGTGCTCCAAGAAAAATCCCGGACATTTTCCTTCAGCCTGGCCAAAGAGGCACATTATCACGTATTTCTCATGATGATGTAGTCACCACATATTTCTTATGATGATGTAGTCATCACATATTTCTTATAATGATGTAGTCACCACATATTTATTATAATGATGTAGTCACCACGTATTTCTCATGATAATGTAGTTACCACATATTTCTTATGATAATGTAGTCACCACATATTTCTCATGATAATGTAGTCACCGTATATTTCTTATGATGATGTAGTCACCACATATTTCTTATGATGATGTAGTTACCACATATTTCTTATGATAATGCAGTCACCACATATTTCTTATAATGATGTAGTCACCACATATTTCTTATGATAATGCAGTCACCACGTATTTCTCATGATAATGTAGTCACCACATATTTCTTATGATGATGTAGTTACCACATATTTCTCATGATAATGTAGTCACCACATATTTCTTATGATAATGCAGTCACCACGTATTTCTCATGATAATGTAGTCACCACATATTTCTTATGATAATGTAGTCACCACATATTTCTTATGATAATGTAGTCACCACATATTTCTTATGATAATGTAGTCACCACATATTTCTTATGATAATGTAGCCACCACGTATTTCTCATGATGATGTAGTCACCATATATTTCTTATGATAATGTAGTCACCATATATTTCTTATGATGATGTAGTCACCACATATTTCTCATGATAATGTAATCACCACATATTTCTTATAATGATGTAGTCACCACATATTTCTTATGATGATGTAGTCACCACATATTTCTTATAATAATGTAGTCACCACATATTTCTTATAATAATGTAGTCACCACATATTTCTTATGATAATGTAGTCACCACGTATTTCTTATGATGATGTAGTCACCACATATTTCACATGATGATGTAGTCACCACATATTTCACATGATGATGTAGTCACCACATATTTCACATGATGATGTAGTCGACCCATAAACGTATATCCCGGCGTCCGTTCTGTGTCCGCAAGGGATTCAACATAGCTGCTTGTTATCTGACATGTGTACTGTGTGTCAAAGTCATCGGAGCGTCAAGTGCCAGTTCCACTGACAGAGTAGGAGAAACAGTAGCTGTAGCAGCAAGTCTAGCTGTAGCTGTAGCTGTAGTTGTATGATACACGATCATGAGCTGTGACATAGTACTAGCAGTGCAAGGAATCTTTCTCGTCCGGTGAAGAGTCTCGGGGCAGTCAGTACAAAAGTCGAGTCAAGTGATTCAATAAGTAATTGATACAACAGAGAACGTGGTTGAAGTGGCTGCTGCCTGGTGGTTTATGTGGCTGCTGCCTGGTGGTTTATGTGGCTGCTGCCTGGTGGTTTATGTGGCTGCTGCCTGGTGGTTTTTGTGGTGTTTGCCTTGTCGTTTATGTGGCTGCTGCCTGGTGGTTTATGTGGCTGCTGCCTGGTGGTTTATGTGGCTGCTGCCTGGTGGTTTATGTGGCTGCTGCCTGGTGGTTTATGTGGCTGCTGCCTGGTGGTTTTTGTGGTGTTTGCCTTGTCGTTTATGTGGCTGCTGGTGGTTTATGTGGCTGCTGCCTGGTGGTTTTTGTGGTGTTTGCCTTGTCGTTTATGTGGCTGCTGCCTGGTGGTTTATGTGGCTGCTGCCTGGTGGTTTTTGTGGTGTTTGCCTTGTCGTTTATGTGGCTGCTGCCTGGTGGTTTATGTGGCTGCTGCCTGGTGGTTTATGTGGCTGCGCCTAGTGGTTTATGTGGCTGCTGCCTGGTGGTTTTTGTGGCTTTTGCCTTGTCGTTTATGTGGCTGCTGCCTGGTGGTTTATGTGGCTGCTGCCTGGTGGTTTATGTGGCTGCGCCTAGTGGTTTTTGTGGTTTTTGCCTGGTGGTTTATGTGGCTGCTGCCTAGTGGTTTTTGTGGTTTTTGCCTGGTGGTTTATGTGGCTGCTGCCTGGTGGTTTATGTGGCTGCTGCTGGTGGTTTATGTGGCTGCTGCCTGGTGGTTTTTGTGGCTTTTGCCTTGTCGTTTATGTGGCTGCTGCCTGGTGGTTTATGTGGCTGCTGCCTGATGGTTTATGTGGCTGCTGCCTGGTGGTTTATGTGGCTGCTGCCTGGTGGTTTATGTGGCTGCTGCCTGATGGTTTATGTGGCTGCTGCCTGGTGGTTTATGTGGCTGCTGCCTGGTGGTTTATGTGGCTGCTGCCTGGTGGTTTATGTGGCTGCTGCCTGATGGTTTATGTGGCTGCTGCCTGATGGTTTATGTGGCTGCTGCCTGGTGGTTTATGTGGCTGCTGCCTGGTTTTATGTGGCTGCTGCCTGGTGGTTTATGTGGCTGCTGCCTGGTGGTTTATGTGGCTGCTGCCTGATGGTTTATGTGGCTGCTGCCTGGTGGTTTATGTGGCTGCTGCCTGATGGTTTATGTGGCTGCTGCCTGGTGGTTTATGTGGCTGCTGCCTGGTGGTTTATGTGGCTGCTGCCTGATGGTTTATGTGGCTGCTGCCTGGTGGTTTATGTGGCTGCTGCCTGGTGGTTTATGTGGCTGCTGCCTGGTGGTTTATGTGGCTGCTGCCTGATGGTTTATGTGGCTGCTGCCTGATGGTTTATGTGGCTGCTGGTGGTTTATGTGGCTGCTGGTGGTTTATGTGGCTGCTGCCTGGTGGTTTATGTGGCTGCTGCCTGGTGGTTTATGTGGCTGCTGCCTGATGGTTTATGTGGCTGCTGCCTGGTGGTTTATGTGGCTGCTGCCTGATGGTTTATGTGGCTGCTGCCTGGTGGTTTATGTGGCTGCTGCCTGGTGGTTTATGTGGCTGCTGCCTGATGGTTTATGTGGCTGCTGCCTGGTGGTTTATGTGGCTGCTGCCTGGTGGTTTATGTGGCTGCTGCCTGGTGGTTTATGTGGCTGCTGCCTGGTGGTTTATGTGGCTGCTGCCTGGTGTTTTATGTGGCTGCCGCCTGGTGGTTTATGTGGCTGCTGCCTGATGGTTTATGTGGCTGCTGCCTGGTGGTTTTTGTGGCTTTTGCCTTGTCGTTTATGTGGCTGCTGCCTGATGGTTTATGTGGCTGCTGCCTGGTGGTTTATGTGGCTGCTGCCTGGTGGTTTATGTGGCTGCTGCCTGGTTGTTTATGTGGTTGTTGTCTGGTGGTTTATGTGGCTGCTGCCTAGTGGTTTTTGTGGCTTTTGCCTGGTTGTTTATGTGGCTGTTGTCCGGTGGTTTATGTGGCTGCTGCCTAGTGGTTTTTGTGGCTTTTGCCTGGTTGTTTATGTGGTTGTTGTCTGGTGGTTTATGTGGCTAGTGCCCAGTTGTTTTTGTGACTTTTGCCTGATGGTTTATGTAACTGCTGTCTGGTGCTTTATGTAACTGCTGCCTGGTTGTTTATGTGGCTGTTGCCTGGTGGTTTATGCGACTGCTGCCTGGTGGTTTATATGTCTCCTGACTGCTGCGTGTCCCAACATCAAGTGAGTACTTATCTTCGTTGAACAACAAACTCCTGTTCACTCGGTGGCGTAACATTTCCAGTCCTTGCAATGGCGATAACAGTATTTCACCACCTTTTTTTTTAAATCTCAGATAGCTTTATGGGGAGGGTGGGGGTTCGAGGCCGAAGGTTTTCTCTGCTTTAATGGTGAGCCAGGAGAGCTTAGATGTGCCCCCGGTGGATGAAATCAGATAGGCAGAAAGGGGTGAAGGGGGGGGGGAGTGGGGTAGAGTTTGGCACTGGTCTAGAACATTTTCTCTACAAGGCTCCGCTTCTCAGCACTGACTTAGTGCCACAAAGACAGCACCTTCATGTCAGCACTGACTTAGTGCCACAAAGACAGCACCTTCATGTCAGCACTGACTTAGTGCCACAAAGACAGCACCTTCATGTCAGCACTGACTTAGTGCCACAAAGACAGCACCTTCATGTCAGCACTGACTTAGTGCCACAAAGACAGCACCTTCATGTCTGCACTGTCTTATTGCCACAAAGACAGCACTTTCATTTCTGCCCTGACTTAGTGCCACAAAGACAGCACCTTCATGTCTGAGATGACTTACTACCACAAAGACAGCACCTTCATGTCTGAGATGACTTACTACCACAAAGACAGCACCTTCATGTCTGAGATGACTTACTGCCACAAAGACAGCACCTTCATGTCTGAGATGACTTACTGCTACAAAGACAGCACCTTCATGTCTGAGATGACTTACTGCCACAAAGACAGCACCTTCATGTCTGAGATGACTTACTACCACAAAGACAGCACCTTCATGTCTGAGATGACTTACTGCTACAAAGACAGCACCTTCATGTCTGAGATGACTTACTGCCACAAAGACAGCACCTTCATGTCTGAGATGACTTACTGCTACAAAAACAGCACCTTCATGTCTGAGATGACTTACTGCCACAAAGACAGCATCTTCATGTCTGAGATGACTTACTGCCACAAAGACAGCTCCTTCATGTCTGAGATGACTTACTGCCACAAAGACAGCACCTTCATGTCTGAGATGACTTACTACCACAAAGACAGCACCTTCATGTCTGAGATGACTTAGTGCCACAAAGACAGCACTTTCATGTCTGAGCTGACAGTGCCACAAAGACAGCACCTTTATGTCTGAGCTGACAGTGCCACAAAGACAGCACTTTCATGTCCAAGCTGACTTATTGCCACAAAGACAGCACCTTCATGTCTGAGCTGACTTAGTGCCACAAAGACAGCACCTTCATGTCTGTGATATGCTTCTTCTTCTTTTTCTTCTTCTTCTTCTTCTTCTTCTTCTTCTTCTTCTTCTTCTTCTTCCAAATTCTCCCTTTCTACGCTGACTAGGTCGTTACTTCCTGATGGAACGTTATTTTCATCATGATGATGATGATGATCACAAACATGGTTTAAGTCTATCGTGTAGTTTTCTGATTATCCATTTTGTATACACATCCAACTTGTGCAGATGGTTGTTGGTGCCGGGAAGAGTCAGACAAATTCCCCCTCCACCCCCCCCCCCCCCAACCACCATTACAACTACCGCCACCCCTCAACCCACAAGAGGGAAAACTGATCATGTTCTATGTTCTTAAGATCAATTGTTTATATAAAACTTGCAAAGAGAAAGAAGGATAGTAACGACAGACTGCTCTGATTTGATACCCCTGCCAGGCCACGCCTACAATGGCCACCGAACCTAACATCTGCCAATCACAAGTTGCGTACATTTATAGTACGAACTTCTGGAGCCCCTTGCTAGCTTCGCCCGGACTGCGAACAATATCGCTTAGTGACAGGAATCTGTTAATCTCTACAGAAACAAAGAACCATAACCGTCGCTTGTTGACCAATGTTTTGTTTCCAGCTGTCCACAAACTTGTTGAAGATCTTCTAGTATTTCGTTTTTCTGCTGTAAAAACTCTACGATGAGAGTTTGAATTTCTAATAAACATCTCATATTTTCATGTCTCTTGTTTCTGCATTACGAGATTGTGACAGATCTGCAACAGACTGATGATGTGTAAGTGTGACTGATTGTGTGAGTAATAATGTGGTTGCCATTGCTCATTTGCTGCAGTTGAATTAGTTGTTCCTTTGCAGGCAATTTCAGTTGACACGTGGCACAATCTACGCACAGCTGTTCTGTATTTTCATCTCTAGACGCTAATTACAAATCAGTCACTTCTGTTTCCTTGAGCAAATCATCGAACATATTCTCCGCTGCTCTTGAGTTCTATAAGCGCTGTTGGTAGCCTCGATACAGCAGTTACTATCCCCAAATCGCCATACTTGACCTTTGATATGTTTAGTTACAGATGGAAGACTTGACCTTTGATATGTTTAGTTACAGATGGAAGACTTGACCTTTGATATGTTTAGTTACAGATGGAAGACTTGACCTTTGATATGTTTAGTTACAGATGGAAGACTTGACCTTTGATATGTTTAGTTACAGATGGAAGACTTGACCTTTGATATGTTTAGTTACAGATGGAAGACTTGACCTTTGATATGTTTAGTTACAGATGGAAGACTTGACCTTTGATATGTTTAGTTACAGATGGAAGACTTGACCTTTGATATGTTTAGTTACAGATGGAAGACTTGACCTTTGATAGTTTAGTTACAGATGGAAGACTTGACCTTTGATATGTTTAGTTACAGATGGAAGACTTGACCTTTGATAGTTTAGTTATAGATGGAAGACTTGACCTTTGATAGTTTAGTTACAGATGGAAGACTTGACCTTTGATATGTTTAGTTACAGATGGAAGACATGACCTTTGATAGTTTAGTTATAGATGGAAGACTTGACCTTTGATAGTTTAGTTACAGATGGAAGACTTGACCTTTGATAGTTTAGTTACAGATGGAAGACTTGACCTTTGATAGTTTAGTTATAGATGGAAGACTTGACCTTTGATAGTTTAGTTATAGATGGAAGACTTGACCTTTGATATGTTTAGTTACAGATGGAAGACTTGACCTTTGATAGTTTAGTTACAGATGGAAGACTTGACCTTTGATAGTTTAGTTACAGATGGAAGACTGTTGACGTGATGTAACATGAAAGAACTGGAAATGATGTACCCATCTGTAAATAAGTAAGAGAAATGACGAGTGCGATAAAACTGGTTCTAGTAACTGAAACTGATGGAGGTGCATGGTTCCGTTTTACAAAATAAAAATTTAAAAAATTAAAAGTGAGGAAAAATGGTAGAAACAAGAACGACGGAAAGTAAGATCAGCACGCATAAATTAAGAACACTCAACAATCCAATAAAATTAAGAACATACAACAATCCAATAAAATTAAGAACATACAACCATCCAATAAAATTAAGAACATACAACAATCCAATAAAATTAAGAACATACAACAATCCAATAAAATTAAGAACACTCAACAATCCAATAAAATTAAGAACATACAACAATCCAATAAAATTAAGAACACACAACAATCCAATAAAATTAAGAACATACAACAATCCAATAAAATTAAGAACATACAACAATCCAATAAAATTAAGAACATACAACAATCCTTAAAATTAAGAATATACAACAATCCAATAAAATTAAGAACATACAACAATCCAATAAAATTAAGAACACTCAATAATTCAATAAAATTAAGAACATTCAACACTCCAATAAAATTAAGAACATTCAACACTCCAATAAAATTAAGAACATACAACACTCCAATATTTCGGCTTTCTTTAAACAACTCCATATTTCCTCCTTGTTGCTACCTCTTTCTATTTTCGCTGTTCACTCAACTTATCTTTCTTATCTTAGCCCCAGTAACTTTCCAATATTTTCATTTTAATTTTCTAGCTTTTTTATCCTTCTTCTCTTTGATATCTTACTTCTTTCCTTCTTCTTTTGATATCTTTCTTATATCCTCCTTCTCTTTGATATCTTCCTTTCTATTCTTCTCTTTGATATCTTCCTTCTGTCCTCCTTCTATTTGATATCTTCCTTCTATCCTTATTCTCTGTGATATCTTCCTTCTACCCTTCTTCTCTTTGATATCTTCCTTCTACCCTTCTTCTCTTTGATATCTTCCTTCTATCCTCCTCCTCTTTGGTATCTTCCTTCTATTCTCCTCCTCTTTGATATATTCCTTCTATCCTCCTCCTCTTTGATATCTTCCTTCTATCCTCCTGATATCTCCCGTGTCTGGGCATCCTAAGGGAGCAGTCTTATCCTGTCAGTGTTTACTCTCCTTCCCCCACCCCTCCCCTTACAGTTATCTGCGCCGTCTGTGCGGCTTCTGTTCAGCCTACAGGTATCCGACGGGAGCAAGCTGGGGTCACGTGGGGCATAACGTGCCCTGCTCTCTGCTATATGCTGCCCTCTGTCATCATTCCTTTACCTCACTTCTCAGTCAGAGGTTGACTGAAGGACTTTCTTCTCTTCTAAAAGTCTCTCTCAGCCACCAACACACAGACTGGCACAACAGCCATACATATTGACATAACAGCTACACATACAAGCACAACAGCCATACATACTGACATAACAGCTACACATACAAGCATAACAGCCATGCATACTGACATAACAGCTACACATACAGGCACAACAGTCATACATACTGACAGAACAGTTACACATACAGGTACAACAGCTATACTTACTGACATAACAGCTACACATACTGGCAAAACCTTCATACATACTGACATAACAGCTACACATACTGGCACAAAAGCCATACATAATGGCACAACAGCTACACATACTAGCACAACAGCTACACATACTGGCACAACAGCTACACATACTGGCACAACAGCTACACATACTGGCACAACAGCTACACATACTGGCACAACAGCTACACATACTAGCACAACAGCTACACATACTGGCACAACATCATCATTCATCATCATTCATTTGCATGTCCCTTACGGAACTTTGCCTCCCTAACAGCACTCCTGTAGGGCTCTCGGTTGTGAGCAAGATGACCTGCTGCTGCTGCGTCCATTTGCAGATCATCAACGATTTCTTGCAGCCATTTTCGTTTTGGTCTTCCTCTTTTTATTTTTCCCATTATCCGACTGGCACAACAGTTACACATATTAGCACAACAGCTACACATACTAGAACAACAGCTACACATACTAGAACAACAGCTACACATACTAGAACAACAGCTGCACATACTAGAACAACAGCTACACATACTAGAACAACAGCTACACATACTGGCACAACAGCTACACATACTAGAACAACAGCTACACATACTACCACAACAGCTACACATACTGGCACAACAGCAACACATACTAGAACAACAGCTACACATACTAGAACAACAGCTACACATACTGGCACAACAGCTACACATACTAGAACAACAGCTACACATACTAGAACAACAGCTACACATACTACCACAACAGCTACACATACTAGAACAACAGCTACACATACTAGAACAACAGCTACACATACTAGAACAACAGCTACACATACTAGAACAACAGCTACACATACTAGAACAACAGCTACACATACTACCACAACAGCTACACATACTAGAACAACAGCTACACATACTAGAACAACAGCTACACATACTAGAACAACAGCTACACATACTAGAACAACAGCTACACATACTAGAACAACAGCTACACATACTAGAACAACAGCTACACATACTAGAACAACAGCTACACATACTAGAACAACAGCTACACATACTACCACAACAGCTACACATACTGGCACAACAGCAACACATACTAGAACAACAGCTACACATACTACCACAACAGCTACACATACTACCACAACAGCTACACATACTACCACAACAGCTACACATACTAGAACAACAGCTACACATACTAGAACAACAGCTACACATACTAGAACAACAGCTACACATACTACCACAACAGCTACACATACTAGAACAACAGCTACACATACTAGAACAACAGCTACACATACTAGAACAACAGCTACACATACTACCACAACAGCTACACATACTAGAACAACAGCTACACATACTAGAACAACAGCTACACATACTACCACAACAGCTACACATACTAGAACAACAGCTACACATACTACCACAACAGCTACACATACTAGAACAACAGCTACACATACTAGAACAACAGCTACACATACTAGCACAACAGCTACACATACTAGAACAACAGCTACACATACTAGAACAACAGCTACACATACTAGAACAACAGCTACACATACTACCACAACAGCTACACATACTGGCACAACAGCAACACATACTAGAACAACAGCTACACATACTACCACAACAGCTACACATACTAGAACAACAGCTACACATACTACCACAACAGCTACACATACTGGCACAACAGCAACACATACTAGACCAACAGCTACACATACTGGCACAACAGCCATACAAAAAAGTCAAAAGACAGAATCAAAGGTTTCTTTACATAGCTTGAGCCCCAGAGCCATGGCCCTGTCTTCCCCTCCCTCCCCCTCCCCAACTTTTCTCAACGCTTCTGGTAGCAGATATTTGATATTTTTTTCTGTTCTATGTTAGCACAGACAATAAACATGTCTTCAGAAATTGACATATATTCAGCAATGAACATATTTTTTGTAGAAATTAACATGTATTCAAAAATGTTTTCAGAAAATAAATTTTAAAAATGAATATGCTTTCAGAAATTAACATCTGTTCAACAATGAAATATTTTCAGAAAATAACATTTTCAACAAAGAACATGTCTTCAGCAAGGGAGAACTCTCTAAGGAAAGAAGATCACAAATATGACAGTGAAACTCACATGTGGAGTTTGAAAGTTGAAAGGTCGAAGGTCACTTCAGCCCAAGAAAATGTAAATGTGAAGAAGAAAACAAATTTGAATATCAATAAAAGTTGTTGTTTGTTGTCTGTTTGTTGCTGGTGTTTGTTATTGTCTGTTGCTGTTTGTTGTCGGTGTTTGTTGTTTTTGTTGTCTGTGTTTGTTGTTGTTTGTTTTCTGTGTTTGTTGCTGTTTGTTGCTGTTTGTTGTCGGTGTTTGTTGTTTTTGTTGTCGGTGTTTGTTGCTGTTTGTTGTCGGTGTTTGTTGCTGTTTGTTGCTGTTTGTTGTCGGTGTTTGTTGTTTTTGTTGTCGGTGTTTGTTGCTGTTTGTTGTCGGTGTTTGTTGTTTTTGTTGTCGGTGTTTGTTGCTGTTTGTTGTCGGTGTTTGTTGCTGTTTGTTGCTGTTTGTTGTCGGTGTTTGTTGTTTTTGTTGTCGGTGTTTGTTGTTTTTGTTGTCGGTGTTTGTTGCTGTTTGTTGTCGGTGTTTGTTGCTGTTTGTTGTCGGTGTTTGTTGCTGTTTGCTGTTTTTGTTGCTGTTTGTTGTTGTTTGTTATCGGTGTTTGTTGCTGTTTGTTGTTTTTGTTGTTGGTGTTTGTTGTTGTTTGTTGTTGTTTGTTGTTGGTGTTTATTGTTTTTTGTTGTCGGTGTTTGTTCCTGTTTGTCGGTGTTTGTTCCTGTTTGTTGCAGTTTGTTGTCGGTGTTTGTTGTTGTCTGTTGTCAGTGTTTATTGCCCCTGTTTGCTATTATTTGTTGTTGAATCTTCCAGTAGCTGACAGATAAAAATGTATATTGCTCTTATCGTGGAATAAAGATAGCCAGCGGTAGGAGACTGTAGTGTTCTGACTTTGGTGTTTGTACTAACAAATTTTCAGACATAACTCTGTTCTCTGCCATTTCAAAAATGACCTTGATATCAGCTACTTTCGACCGGCTGTGCTATCACATCAACATCCAGGCTGAATTTCACCAAATTCACTTCTTTACTCCAAGTTATCACATTCCTTCCTGCTCCAAAAGTGAGAAAAAAATCTAATCACACACGTAATGAAGTCTATCAAATCGGAATATTCATTTCATTTTCATATTGAAAAGACGTGCGAACAGCATGGGTCAGATTTCACCTGTAACTGAATAAAAGAGCAGACATTTGCAGCCTTCAGCATACAGCAGATTGTTGTTGTTGTTGTTGTCGCTGTTCTGTGACCGAAGACTCAACGTGACAACATGGTAAGCTCGTGTGCAATAGCTGATATATATATATACGACGTATATTCCCTGAATACTTCTACATATATGTATGTATATTTCCTGAATACTTCTACATATATGTATGTATATTTCCTGAATACTTCTACGTATATGTATGTATATTTCCTGAATACTTCTACGTATATGTATGTATATTTCCTGAATACTTCTACGTATATGTATGTATATTTCCTGAATACTTCTACGTATATGTATGTATATTTCCTGAATACTTCTACGTATATGTATGTATATTTCCTGAATACTTCTACGTATATGTATGTATATTTCCTGAATACTTCTACGTATATGTATGTATATTTCCTGAATACTTCTACATATATGTATGTATATTTCCTGAATACTTCTAGGTATGTATATGTATGTATATTTCCTGAATACTTCTACGTATATGTATGTATATTTCCTGAATACTTCTAGGTATGTATATGTATGTATATTTCCTGAATACTTCTAGGCATGTATATGTATGTATATTTCCTGAATACTTCTAGGTATGTATATGTATGTATATTTCCTGAATACTTCTAGGTATGTATATGTATGTATATTTCCTGAATATTTCTAGGTATGTATATGTATGTTTCATGAATTTGCCTGATTGTTTGAGGAGCGAAGACGCTGTCTGATTTTGGCAATCAGCGGTCCATAGCTGATACGTTAGCGTCAGAGTTAGCGAATCATAGCTGATACGTTAGCGTCAGAGTTAGCGAATCATAGCTGATACGTTAGCGTCAGAGTTAGCGAATCATAGCTGATACGTTAGCGTCAGGTTTGGCGGCCCATAGCTAATACGCTAGCGTCAGGGTTGACGAATCATGGCTGACAAAGACCAGGGCCCATCTCTCTTTAGGTGCCCCCAGTAATAGGGCTAACCTGGCTAACGGGGCAGGGATCACTGTAGTCCCCAAGATGGTAGATTCTGCTTTGTAAATGAAAGAGTATTAACAGCAAAGATGTGAGATCTTGTAAATGAAAGAGTATTAACAGCAAAGATGTGAGATCTTGTAAATGAAAGAGTATTAACAGCAAAGATGTGAGATCTTGTAAATGAAAGAGTGTTAACAGCAAAGATGTGAGATCTTGTAAATGAAAGAGTGTTAACAGCAAGATGTGAGATCTTGTAAATGAAAGAGTATTAACAGCAAAGATGTGAGATCTTGTAAATGAAAGAGTGTTAACAGCAAAGATGTGAGATCTTGTAAATGAAAGAGTATTAACAGCAAAGATGTGAGATCTTGTAAATGAAAGAGTGTTAACAGCAAAGATGTGAGATCTTGTAAATGAAAGAGTGTTAACAGCAAAGATGTGAGATCTTGTAAATGAAAGAGTATTAACAGCAAAGATGTGAGATCTTGTAAATGAAAGAGTATTAACAGCAAAGATGTGAGATCTTGTAAATGAAAGAGTATTAACAGCAAAGATGTGAGATCTTGTAAATGAAAGAGTGTTAACAGCAAAGATGTGAGATCTTGTAAATGAAAGAGTATTAACAGCAAAGATGTGAGATCTTGTAAATGAAAGAGTGTTAACAGCAAAGATGTGAGATCTTGTAAATGAAAGAGTGTTAACAGCAGAGTTGTGAGATCTTGTAAATGAAAGAGTGTTAACAGCAGAGTTGTGAGATCTTGTAAATGAAAGAGTGTTAACAATAGTTTTGTCTTTTGCCAGCTCCCAGTCTCAGCTAGAGTGTATGTGTGTGTGATGTGTGAGTATGTGTGTGAGTAATGCGTGAGTATGTGTGTGTGATGTGTGAGTATGTGTGTGAGCAGTGTGTATGTGTGTGTATATGTGCAACTTCAGTAACAAAACTGATATAAGTTTGTATTTTGTGCAGGAGCGGGGCCTGTGTATCTTTCTGTTCCTTGCCGGCCTGGTTGTCGCCTCTGACAGCACACCTGTTGACCTTGACAAAAGGCTGATAGGAGGTCTCCTAGGTGGCGGTGGCAACTCTGGTGGTGGTGGTGGTGGTCTGTTGGGAGGTCTACTTGGCGGTGGTGGTGGTGGTCTGTTGGGAGGTCTACTTGGCGGTGGTGATGGTGGTGGCCTGTTGGGAGGTCTACTTGGCGAGGGTGGCATTCTTGGAGGCCTTCTCGGAGGCCTGCTTAGCGAAGGTGGCATTCTCGGAGGCCTGCTTGGCAAAGGTGGAATCCTGGGAGGTCTCCTTGGCGGCGCCAGCGTGACAGAAGTGCTGGCCGATATTCTGAAGAAGGTCAGGGAAATAGTGGAATATCTTGCCAACATTCTCAAAGGAGTCAACTTAAAGGATAAAGAGTAAGTGACAATCAGTTCTCTGGCAAAACATAGAGTCCACTGTTGCATGGTTAGACTTGGGGAAATCTGTAGACAAAGCAATCTTACACGAGACAGAAAAATGACAAGAGAATTACCTGGAACTTGAGCTACGGATTCCGATAGGAGTTTCCTGTTAGTAGAAATTTGTCTTTAGAGAAACATACGAGCGTAAGCTTTACTAGACGTGTTTCTAGAGTTAGAAAATACTAGTGCAAGCTTTACTAGACGTGTTTCTAGAGTAAAAAGTCCGTCTGTCCCGATGACCTTCAGGCATGTCCTTGTGTATGCTCACGTCTGCTTCTCTTCTAACGGATCTACACATTTTGCGTACTTTCAACTCTCGTTCATTCTCGGCACGCTTTCGTGCACACATTCTTTTCGCACCTATTCCAACTCAAAGGGGAATTCCTGAGGACGGGTAATATACGCTACTCAGAACGTCATCTTTCATAAATTACTTCCCTTTACTAACTAAACTGTTACAACATCAGTGACAAGAAACTCAAGATATTCAACACCAACATCAGTCACCGGAAACTTGAGAACACAGTTACCAAGGAGATCATCAACAACAATTTGGACAGTTGTTTTGTTTACTGCTTGGTATTAACTCTTCTTCGTTTAAAGTGAAAAAAAAAACGCTGACACAGCCAGATGAACAAGAACAAACTGAATACATATATTTTGTTACTTCACGGCAAGATTAAGATTGACCCAGCCTACGTGTGGCACATGTGGCACATGTGGCACTGGTAAGATAACAGGAGGACATATTCTCCAGGAGGGCTCAACATGTGAGGTGTAGAGAAAACACATGTGGCCAACATCTATAAAAGTAAGCGAAGAAGAAGATAATCACAAAATGATCCATAAATACTCTTCTGTACGTATAGAAATACTCATTTTCTACGTGTTTCTGCTGTTTAATATTGTTTGATGTTTTGTTTTTTATAGAGCAGTAAAGGCTGCACTGGACAAAGTGCCATTAAATCAAGTGTGCCCCAACTGCCACAGGCTCGCAACAGAAGAGCAAAAAACAAGCTGCAGGAACTACTGCATCGACAACCGCTGGAAGTACAAGAATTAATGGAAGGTAGCTATTAGTCTTCTTTGTGTTTAACATTCTAAACAAATATGAGTGTGAGCTTTGTAAGACTCACTAGTTTCTGCCGTCTAAGCCTGGGAAGTTTCGTAAATACTATCTGGATCTGCAGAATGCACTGTCCTTAGCTCTTACAGCACACGCAGCCATACTGATTCCTAGTGTTGATCTACCCATTTACATTGTTGTCTCCCCTCATTCCCTCACTTACAGCACACATACTTAATGTTGATCTAACCATTTATATTGTTATCTCCCCTATTGCTCTTACCTCCACTTTCTCCCTCAGTTTATCTCATCATTTTTCTTCATAATTTAATTGACCGTGTACTTCTTTGTTAATTTTTTTTTCTATGGGACGAGTACACTTCATTCCCATATTTCACTGGCCTTAATCTTGCATCAGCAGCAGGCATCTTGCTCACAACTGAGAGGCCTATAGGAGTGCTGTTAGGGAGGCAAAGTTCCGCAAGGGACATGCAAATGAATGAATCTTGTTTTTGTATATGTGTGGGTAACGTCCATTCTTCTGCATAAAGAGGACCATAGCGGACATGACATTTTGTAAACAAACTGCTGTCTGCTACATATAAAACTAGAAACTGGTCACAGGGCTAAGATTTGAAGCTGATTTTATGTGGCTCATGACAGAACTGATAAAGCGCTGGTGCTCATCCAGTAAAAGAAACTACGACCTATTTCTGGAAGAATGAAGGTCATTATTTTCTCCCAAAGTCTTCAGAAGACTAAGAGACAATATATTTTACGACTACGTCTTATAGGAAAAAAAGTTCTAAGACATAATTTTACCACAACATGTTTATGTATTGTGTTTTTTTTTTCAGGAAGGATTTCCTGTATGATGGCTGCAGATTTACTACATAATCTGGCTTGTCACACTCTTCACACGATATCTGTCGTGACAGGTGAAACATTAAATCTAAATGTTTTACGACATTCCTAACATTGTATTTGATTTAGCAAACAAGCCATCAAGATCCATTTCTGCAGAATCCAAATAAATTTCAGTTTGAATCTTCCTCTGTACTTTGTTGTTGTTGTTGTTGTTGTTGTAAATGTCCTGACAAGGAAAGGTCTTGGAGATGAAATGCTGAACGATGATAAAAGGGAAGACAAGAACTAATGACTCTCCAAAACTCCAGGCATTTTGTCATTAAAAAAAATCACGCTCAGAACGGACATGAGAAAATATGTGAAAAAAAGTCACGTTCAGAACAGCCTTGAGAAAACATGTAAAAAATGTCAAGGTCAGAACACTCTTGAGACAATATATCAAAAATGCCTAGTTCAGAACACTCTTGAGAAAATATGACAGAAATGCCAAGTTCAGAAAACATGTAAAAAATGCCAAGTTCAGAACACTCTTGAGAAAATGTTTTTAAAACATCATATGAACCATCTTCCGTTGAATTTGTGCAAAAAAAAAATGTTAGAAAGCACTATCAAACTTGCACTCCAGGCACATCTGAGGCGCTCCCATCTCCCCTTCTGTATATCCTTGGGCATGCAGTAAGAGACTACACCCAACCTGTCATGGACGACAATCCATCTCAAGCTTCTGATTAGTCGCCCATGTTTTGCTACCACAACTTTCACCCCGGCTCCGCCATTCTTAACAAAGACACTGATTCACTGTTGTCAGCGAAGTCTTTTGTTTTATCCTACCACCTTCACAGTTGTCAGCGATGTCTTTTGTTTTATCCTACCACCTTCACAGTTGTCAGCGAAGTCTTTTGTTTTATCCTACCACCTTCACAGTTGTCAGCGATGTCTTTTGTTTTATCCTACCACCTTCACAGTTGTCAGCGATGTCTTTTGTTTTATCCTACCACCTTCACAGTTGTCAGCGAAGTCTTTTGTTTTATCCTACCACCTTCACAGTTGTCAGCGATGTCTTTTGTTTTATCCTACCACCTTCACAGTTGTCAGCGATGTCTTTTGTTTTATCCTACCACCTTCACATTTGTCAGCGATGTCTTTTGTTTTATCCTACCACCTTCACATTTGTCAGTGATGTCTTTTGTTTTATCCTGCTACCTTCACATTTGTCAGTGATGTCTTTTGTTTTATCCTACCACCTTCACATTTGTCAGTGACGTCTTTTGTTTTATCCTGCTACCTTCACATTTGTCAGTGATGTCTTTTATTTTATCCTACCACCTTCACAGTTGTCAGCGAAGTCTTTTGTTTTATACTACCACCTTCACATTTGTCAGTGATGTCTTTTGTTTTATCCTGCTACCTTCACATTTGTCAGTGATGTCTTTTGTTTTATCCTACTAAAGAAGGTTGTTTTTCTTTGGGGGGGGGGGGGTTATATTGTTGACAATGTAAACAAACTTGACTGGTCTGATGTTGCACCATGCAATCCTTCAACGTTTGAACGTGCTATTCTTTCTGCTGATGGCTGTAGAGTATCTTGAACGTTTTGGGGAACGTCCATGACATCATGAAGTTGTTACACTTGCCGCACTTCGTAACACTGATACGCTCTATGCAACTTCATCTAACCCAGGATCACTAAACAAAGTTCACGTACGACTTGTGAACTATACAAATAAAATTAACTGACCACTCCAACTCCACAGTTGCGACACAAAACATAAGTCAACAATCACCCAACTCCGGACTTTACATCAGAACAGATTTATTGATGAGAGCACATTTGTTGGTGGATGTTGTCAAATGGAGGTGGCGTGAAAAGACTATTGGAATTCGCAAATACATGAAATAGTGTCCGGGCGACTTGACGTGGCCATGAGACGACCTTTCACACGTCAAGATGTTGAAGGACAGTTTTGCTTCTTACAACATGCAATATAACATATTCTCTCAAAAAAACAAATTCAGAAGAAACTGTCATAAAAAGGACAGATTTAACCAATACTAGGCATTCCTACAAAGGCCACAATCTACAATCGCATATTTAGAAGCCCTAATAAAATACTCATTGAAGAAAAAAATTTGCATGCGCACATTTCTGGAACCTACTTTCTTGCCGGTCTCAACAGTTTTTTTTTTTTTCTCGTCTGCCTATTTTCTGTGCGGCTCTTCCAAATTCGTTCACTATAAGTACAAATAAATGCGAACTTTACAACAGATTTTCCCGCTGCACATGCCTATTGGTATCCAAAATTAACTCTCTGCAAGGGAGACTACTATTTTATTTCTACCCAACCCAGTTATCTATCCTATTCTATTACACTACCACCTTCATTGTTGTCAGAGATGTCATTTGTCCGACCAACTCCTTTAATGACATTTATATCGTGGACTGGACTTTTAAAAAAATATAAAAGTATAGATGAGAATTTACTCTTGTTCAAGTAAATGCTTGTAACAAAAGACTGACAACAGAAAGTGGTTACATGCCCGGATGAAATAGGATTAGACTGGAAACATACCGGAAGTTCTCGCTATCTGAAAACAGAAAAAAGAAGTAGTGAAGCCTAAAAGCAAGCACTACACCTCCGTGACATAAAGATAGACATCACAAATAGCAGTACACAATGACTCCAATTTATGCAGTTCCGATATATGTATATCAGTGCCTAAACTTAAAAAAAAAACGATTAAGACATGCGCAAATAATGTACAGAATTGTAAGGGACAAACTGGTAACAAGGTATAAAGCATATAAACTGCTAGGTGTGCGAGATCTACAAACACTGCCAGCTTTCTTCTGGAGTGAAAGAATTAAGGAAACATGATGATAAATTTGCATGCGCCAGATTTCCTGTATTGCTTCATGTAGGGGTTTCAAAGGGCACCAATCCGGATTGGTTTTATAATCAAGGACTAGATGTGGTCGAAAGGACATAACTGCATAAATTTGGGAGAAAAAATATTCCATCCTAGATTTTACGCAGCTACGGAAGTAATATGAGCTTACTCTTCTGCTTTTATGGTAAGTGCAAGATCAGTGGTTCTTCACTTTTTTTTATGATCGTAGACTCCCTTTTTGACCCGAGAACAGCTGTGGGCCCCCTTTCTGACCCGAGAACAGACGTGGTTCTCATTAAAAATTAAGCAATAAATAGAATCCAGATGATGTTAAGATTTTTTAAAAATCTAGCAAATCCATTTGTTGGTCCGTGGGCCCT